>JADRCD010214553.1:0-10912 GCA_019843815.1 Montemys delectorum | reverse complement strand
AGGCCATGGCTGCAGCAGCCTGTGTCACAGTCACGCTGGCGTCTCCATCCATAGGCCATGGCTGCAGCTTCCATGAGCACAGCTTTTCCTCCTCAGCTTGGTAACTTACATTCACACCAAATACCAGGAATTCTTTCCCTCACAAAATGGGAAGACACAAAATTGGTTCTTTGCGTCTTACTCTCTGCCATCTGTCCCCCTGTGTTCGACTCAGGTGTCTCACATGCTCGAGTTCTGGTTACTGCTGCACTGTCCACCTTACGAGCTGAACTTTAGATAGTGGATTCTGCTCTTGTCCTGAGTCCAGGCACTTATGCCCATTCTCCAGTGCCCCCTCCTAACTTAACACAAGAACCAGAAAGCCAGAAGAGGACCTGAGACCTCACAGTTTGGAGCCTGGCAAATATCATAGACGGGCAACGTAGCTGGGATGCCAATCATATTAGGATGACGAAGGGGAGAGTTTAGTAGGAATGGTGGGTCTGATGGCTGCTGAGGGCAGCCCAGAAGAACCTGAACAAAAAATGGGACTGTTGATAAGTCCTCCATAAGCGGTGAGTCAAACAGGTAGAAGAGCCTGTTTAAAGCACGGGGTAGGGAGAGCAACTGGAACAGCACAGAGGCTGGGTTTACCTGCTGAGGCAGGTTCTGGAGGCTGAATGGTCAGTCATCTGATTTCATCAGACTTAAAACAAGCTTAGCGATCATCAGTAATTAAATAAAAATCAAGCTCTCTCTCTTATACTATCTTAAGAACTACAAAGGGTTGAAGATGTAGCCCCCCTGTAGAGTATTTGCTTAGTGTTAAAAAAAAAAAAAAAAAAAAAAAAAGCATAAAGAGCCGGGCAGTGGTGGCACACGCCTTTAATCCCAGCACTTGGGAGGCAGAGGCAGGTGGATTTCTGAGTTCGAGGCCAGCCTGGTCTACAGTGTGAGTTCCAGGACAGCCAGGAGTACACAGAGAAATCCTGTCTCAAAAAACAAAAACAAACAAATAAAAAAAAAATCACATAAAGGTGTTCAAACGCACAGTACTAACCCAGACTCAGAGAAATGAAGGCATATGGATTAGAAGTTCAAGGTCATCTTCAGATACATAATGAATTTGAGGCCAGTCTGGGTTACATGAGACTGTGCTATAAAAGCAAAACCTGAGGCCAGGTATAGTGGCACATGCCTTTAACCCCACCACTTAGAGGTACAGATCTGTGGATCTCTGCAAAATTTGAGGCCAGCCTAGTCTACATAGTGAGTTCCAGGACAGCCAGAGCTACATGGTGAGACTATCTGTCTCAAACAAACAAACAAAACCAAAAACTATGGCCTACCATCCATATAATCCTGAAGCAGACAGGAAAGGACACTGCCATCTTTGGACCACAATGCCCTGACACGCCACAGTCACTAAGACTAAATTTATTTACTCAGTGATCTCAAGTTTATTTATAATAAAAATCCAAGCAACGTACATTTATTTTGCCCAGAAACACAAAAGCTTACTTAATGTAACATAATGTAGTACTCAGTGTAATCTAAGTTGTAGAAATGAGACCCTGTGTGCTGAGAATGCACTGGAGCAAGGGAAAGTTGGAGTAGAGCAAATTGAAACTGATGCTGTTTCCCCGGTAATAAAGAGACATCTATAATTAACAGGCTTTCAAAAGGTATTACCACATCATACCGCATAAAACATTCAAGAGCACCCAAGCTCACAAGCTCACATAGAGCACTGAAGAAAGAGAAGCCTCTACCAAAGACCCCATCGCCCTGCAGTGAGGACCAGAGTGAGGAGAGGCCCGCTGCCAGCAGGCCGCAGGAGCACAGAGGCCACAAGCTGGCTGCCTTTGAATGAGAGCTACAGCATGGTTCCCACCAGTAGGCACATTTACAAAACGTACTTATGTGTATAAAGAATTAAAGCGGCAGCTGTGGCCACAGCTTAACTGGTACAGTGTCTGCCTAGCATGAGCGAAGCCCTGGGTTTGAGCTCCAGCACTGTACTGGCCAGGCGTGGCGGAACATGGCTGTAATCTCGCGCCCAGGAGGCGGAGACAGGAGAATTACAAGTCAAATTTATCACTGGCTATAAGCTAGATGCCAGCTGGGGATACAGCAGAGCCTGTCACGAGTAAAATATAATAAAATAAAAGACTTAAGACACACAAACAAGGGTCAGAGTCAGCCGTAAAATAATCTCATGGCTGGGTGTATAATTCAGTGGTACAGGCTTACCATCACGTGGGAAACTCTAGGTCTGATCCCCAGTATCACAAAAATCTAAAATAACAAACTTAAAACATTTGTGAACTTCTTAACTTACATTAATAGATAATTATGTAAATAAGATTAAGTCATATAAATGTACCTGTAACAATGAAACAGTGTATCAAAGGCCCAGGAACACACGTCAGTCAGCTGAGCAGAACCCATCACAGCCACAGCCACAGAACCAGAACCAGAACTGCAGAACCAGGTTGGATGATAAAGTAATGCTGACCCTCAAAATAGGACCCTTTGAAAGTGTCAAAATGGGGGGCTGGAGAGATGGCTCAGTGGTTAAGAGCACTGACTGCTCTTCCAGAGGATCTGAGTTCAACTCCCAGCAACCACATGGCGGCTCACAACCATCTGTAACGGGATCCAATGCCTTCTTCTCGTGTGTCTGAGGATAGTTACGGTGTACTCATATGCATAAAATAAGTAAGTAAATCTTAAAAAATATATATATATCAAAATGAGTTCCTGCTAAACTAGGCTGGATGACATCATCTATAACCTTAGCACTCCAGAGCTGTGGGCAGGAGGATCACATTCAGCTACATACTAAGTTTAAGGCTGAGTTATTCATTCATTCTTTCACTTATTTTGAGACAGGGTTTCTCCACATAGCCTTGGCTATCCTGCAACTCATTCAGTAGACCAGGCTGGCCCAAATTCAGGAGATCCCCCTGGCTCTGTCTATCAAGTGCTGAGATTAAGAGTTAAGAGTGTGTGTGACCACACCCAGCTATGAGCCCCTGTATGTATGCATATATGTCTGCATGTGCATGAGCACATGTACACGAGAAAGGGGTGGAGGGAATAATAAAAGTATAAATACTACTTAGATGTTGTAGGGTTTGGGTTTAGTATTTTTAAGTCAGGGTCTTCCCACCTAGCCCAGGCTAGCCTTGAACTTGCCTCTGGCCTCCAGGGACACCCTTTCACTGCTGGGTGACATTTTTCCTCTTTGTTGTACATTAAATTGGTGATGTACAAAGCTCTGGCTTCGGATCTAACCTTGTTTCCCGTTAACTGTTTAAACAATCTAAAAGTAACTTGCCATCAAAGGACAAGACTACAGAATATTCCATATAAGTAGATACAGTTCTAGAAGTAATGAGACATTTGCATGTATCTTATTCACAGATACAAACACACATTTTTAAAGACAGCATTTTTTTGTTTTGTTTTGTTTTGTTTTTGTTTTTCGAGAGGAGATTTCTCTGTGTAGCCCTAGCTGTCCTGGAACTCACTCTGTAGACCAAGCTGGCCTTGAACTTAGAAATCCACCTGCCTCTGCCTCCCAAGTGCTGGGATTAAAGGCGTGCACCACCACTGCCTGGCTAAAGACAATATTTTTGAAGAGCAAGAAAACATTACTTCATGGAACATATCAGATACTCTATAAAAATTCTCTCAAGGAAAGGGGAGAGTCAACAGAAAAAAGGAAAGATGCAAAGACATGAAAAGATACTGAGGGAAGGCAATCAATTAATAAAGAAACCTCAGTTTCAACAGTGATCCCCAAAAGAAAACGTTAAAAACTATGAGGGCCAATTAGAACCTACCCACTTAATAACGACAGGAAATCTGTTAGTAAGATAAGTCATAATGGTTCCTCGACATAAAATCACAGTATACTTATGACATGGAAGGAGAAGAAAAGCTATCCAGAGCAATGAACGGCACCAATGGGGAGGGGCCAGTGAGCTGAGACTATGGCAGGAGAAATGCTCACACACGCTTACATGGAAACTTAAAAGGAAAACTAAGACACTATGTGATGTCAGACGTGGTGGCGCAAGCCTTTAATCTCAGCATTCAGAAGACAGAGCTAGGCGGATCTCTGTGAGTCCAAGGCCAGCCTGGTGTGTACAGCAAAAGAGTCCGTTTCCCCCCAAAACAAATACGTCATTATGAGGCATTGGTAGAGATTAAAAATTGAAATTTTATACAATCCCTAATAACATTAGCACAAGCATGTAATTAATCCAGTAACAATGCTTATGCACAACTGTTTAAAAACTCACAGGACTGGAAAGGTGGCTCAACACTTAAGAGCAGTACCCAGAGGGCACAATCAATCACTCCGGGGCATCTCACACGCTCGCCCAGACATAAACATAGATAAAAGATAATAACAAGTCTTTTGAAAACTGAAGCTAGTAACTGTATACACCCAGCCTCCTCAGAGAAAAGGGAAATACATCATTGAAAACCCAAAATATTTACAAAAAAGCTGACTCTCCCACTTCTCTATTCCTAACATAGGCACAATCTCCAAGGCTTGAACTTAAACTTCACTGAAATGGCAAGTCTGACTAGACAAGACCATGATCATTGCTCTCTATAGGTTGGGGTAAGAAGAGACAGAGCCATAGGCAGAGAAGGGGATATTTAAGGACCAAGACCTGCACGAACCTGGAACAAGTCAGACTTTGTCTATATAGGTCATAATCTATGCTTGCCTCAGTTTCATTTCATAAAAAGGGTCATTACCCAGAATGCATAGTAACAAGAGAACCATACATCATTCACACAGGTATCTAGAAATTATGAGATACTAAATAGGACAACACACCAGACACATAAACACAGAGACATGCACAGACACACACACGAGACACATACACACAGACACATACACAGAGACACATCACACACAGACACACACCACACATACACACACAGACACACAGACACACAGACACACACACACACACACACACACACACACACACGCATGCGCGCACACCAAGGTCTCAGTATGTACTCTAAGCTAGCCTCCAGCCTGGCCTAAGACATGGTTTCCTTTTTAACTACATAAAGAACTTCATGGACTAACCCTAGTACACAGAATTGTTCTAACAACTGGAATGACAGCCAGAGAGGCTGATTCAATATGAATGTCTACATTTTCCTCACACATAACTAATAGGTCCCTTTCCTCATGCTTATCACACACTGTAAAGGTTAAGGGTGAGACGCTCCTGGCCTGTGGGAAATGAAGACAGGTTGGTACGAAGGCCACAGCAGCTAAGCCGGTGGTAGTTCTGCAGTTGGTGTCTGAGTCCTGGCAGATGGAAGAAACGGATGCTCATGGCTTGGGGTGGAGTGTCTAAGAAAACATCCCTTTACCTATGTCTGAGTAACTCCAAGGTCTCAAAGCTGACCACAAAAAAACAATTAGCCTGGAAACAAGATCAGATCCAAAGGCAGGACATCACACATTACCAATCTACTGTATAACAAAGAAGACATAACAATGACTCCCGGGCTGGAGACATGGCTCAGCAGTTAAGAGCACTGATTGCTCTTCCGAAGGTCCTGAGTTCAAATCCCAGCAACCACATGGTGGTTCACAAGCATCTATACAGTTATAGTGTACTCATATACATAAAAATAAATAAATAAATCTTTAAAAAAAAAAAAAAAAAAAGGCCCACTGAGGAATCTTTATAGTCTGATGGCAATGTACCTTTACAGTCTGATGGCAACCTAGTGTGGATGCTGAATGTTTCATTCAGTCTGGAGCAGGCTAGCTTTGGTGTTGAATTGGATTAAGGTCCTGGGAGAATTTCTTGAATCCCTGCCCCAGACTCAGAAGTACTAAGATAGACAAGACAGCCTAAAGCCATTACTCCATACGTACTTGAGTAATATTATGTAATTTAATGACCACACATGACAAAAATCATCTCTAAAGAAGGCAAGAACTATGAAATCTATTAGTAAATAAAAGCATCCTGATTTTTTAAGAGCTGAGAATCAATGGAATACAATGTCTGACAGAGACGATATTTTTATTTTCTCCACATGAAGAGAAGTTAGAGGGTTTAGAAACAATGAAAACCTTAGCTTACACTGACCTCCACTGCAAACCCGCTCCTGACCACTAACTTCTCCTTGGCATTTAACATCAAAGCTGCTCACCCTTCAGTCTTAGCCTCTCTGCTGGAAGAGACAAACCAACTGCTCAAGCAAGCCCTCAGAACAGACAGAAATGGCAGCCTGTGGCATTTAAGAAAGCCTGCATGTATCAATTCACCATTCCCTTAGAAAAGAAACAAAACCTTTCCCCCTTCCCTTCTTGTCCTTCCTATCTTCTCCCTAACATTTTGACAAAGTATTACATGGTCGGGATTTCAGACCACTAAAAGCACTAAAAACTAGAAAGAAGGCAAGTCTTTTATGTTATCATTTTCCAAAGAAAATGTTCTACAAATTTTAATTAATATCTTGGAACGCCTCAAATTTAAGTGATGCAAAGATAATGAAAAAGCTTATTTCCACTTAACAACTTATGTTTTTGAAACTGGGTTTTGTGTATCCCAGGTTTGCTTCAAACTCACTGTGTAGCTTAGGCAGTCTGTCCCTCCCGAAGGCTGGAAATCTAGGCATGCGTCAGCACACATGATTACACAGAGCTAAATCCAACCTACAACTGCATGCACGGTATGCAAGCACTCTACCCTAGCTCCCATCTTGGGACCATTACAAAAATATTTCATGTGTTAAAGTAAAGGTAGATGAGCTTATTAACCTTGTGTCCCTGTGTGTGGACTTCTCAGCACTTAGGAGTAGGGGATGTATGACGGCATACATGGGAGAAGTGCACACCCCGGGTGTGAAGTGATTACATCCTGAGATACAAGCTAGAGTCTTTTGAATTGATTGATTGATTGATTGATTTTCTGAGACAACTGCCCTGGCTGTCCTGGAACTCTTAGAGATCTGCCTGCACACCCCAGGTATAAACTGATTACATGCTGAGATACAAACTAGAGAGTCCTTTTATTTGTTTGTTTGTTTGTTTATTTATTTACTTATCTATCTATTTTCCGAGATAAGGGTTCTCTGTGCAACCGCCCTGGCTGGCCTGGAACTCACAGTGGTCTGTCTGCCTCTGCCTCTGCCTCTGCCTCTGCCTCTGCCTCTGCCTCCCGAGTGCTGGGATGACAGGCATTGTGACCAGCTGAGAAGGTTCTCTTTAATACTGAAAGCTTTTGGAGTGCTAGCCTAACTCCCCAAAAGGACACGTGCTTGCTGACACCTGACATGAAACGCTGCAGATTAAAACACGCCTTAAGAATTTTGGCAGAACATAAATCATATTCATGTAAATGCAATTAAACCCAGTGACTGACAAAGGGAGAGGCTTAGTCAAGCTCTTGGCCAAGTCTAATCAGAGAAAGAGGAGAAATCAGAACTGGGGGGCAGGGTGGGGGCACCTGAGCCTGTGTGCTGGTCCTTTTTGGACCAGCAAAGGCCTACCTGATTTAGCACTGCCCTCTCATCCTGAGGCAGCAAGTTCCCAGACTACCATGAAAGAGTCGAGAGCCCCAAATCCAAGACCCTTGTCTGAGCCTTACTCTCTCCATAAACGGATTGTTTTACCTCACTATTCCCAGGACCAACTGGTTATATGTAAGATACAGAAAGTAGTCCTGCAAACAGAGAAGGCTGCCCATGGCTGTATTCTTCCCAAGTTCACACTTTCCTGAGGTGGGAATATACCTTGTTCCAGCAGAGAGTCAGAGGGTCAGAAAAGCTAGTCCACTGTATCTTAAAGCTGAGTGACAGATAGACGCAATTAATAAGCCCATGGGCAGTGCATACTCCTGAAATGGCCATATAGATCCTTCAGAGGTAGTCTGTGTGTGTGTGTGGAATCAAGTGTAACTGAGTGGACGCTGGGCACAAGGTCCTGATTTCAAGCCTCAGCAGAAGTAAGAAAAGGAGAGAAAGAGGTGCGGGACTTCTTGGATGATTTGTTTTTATTCTTGGGGAGTATCTGGAAAAAGAGGCATAAATATAGATGCTATACAGTTAACATCGAACCTAGGTCAAGGCATATCTACCTAGCAAGGAGGAAATTAACTGCTCAGCCCATAAACAAGTATCCTGGCTACCACTACTATATTATACCAACTGCTGAAATTATTAAGCTGCTCAAAATACCTAATTTAAACAGATCAATGCTCTGAGGCTGGCTAAATGGCAGAGCAGGTAAAGGTACTTGCACCAAGCCTGACATATGAGTTGATCCCTGGGACCCACATGGTAAAAGGAGAGAACTGAATCCTGCAGTTCTTTCTCGGGCCTCCGAATGTGTGCTGTGCTTTGTGTAAGCCCCCCCCCCCCGTCCCCCCCACAGGATAAGTAAGTGTGAATAAATAAATGTTTGGAAGAATTTCTGAAACAAGGAGATTCCATCACTGAAATCATCTCCAGACTGCTGATACGATAAAGATGGGGCACAAACTTACTGACCAATCTGAGGGTTTTCTCTTAAAGCAAACTTGAGTATGCCAAGATACATTTACTGTGACGTTAGGAGACAGCTATCAGAGTGATACAGTTAGACTAGGTGTGGAGTTGCAAGCCATTGATCACAGCATTTGGGAAGCAGGCAAATCTGAGTTCCAGGCCAGTCAGTGCTACACGGCAAGACCGCGGTCCCTACCCCACCCACCCCAAAAGGGATGCTTGCCACTGAGAGGCATGGATTTACATTCAGGTACCAGCTTGCCTCTTGAGGACGCATACCATCCAACAAGATGAAGGACTGGAGCATGTACAGAAGCCTCTCCTGGCAGAGCCTTCCTCTTTCCCCCACACCCGCCCTGCTCACACCTCAGCTTCCAAAAGAAGCAAGGAGTGACGGCTGACTTCTCCACGGCTCAGACATTCAGCTTGTCCTAACAGCCCCAGGACTCTACCCAGAGTCCTCCCAGCCAACGTGGTTCCCTATCGAGATGACCATCTCCCAAGAATAAATAAAGGCAGTCAAATGCCGCCAGGCCTTCTCCCACTGAGGGAGAAGTCCAAGCCCACAAAGCATCCTCGGAAATAAAGGTGCAAAGTCTACACCTGTTCTCAAGCATTTATTCCCCTTCTACTGACATCTGGAACCAAACAAGGCATGGTTAAAAAATCATGTCTACCTGGTGAGTCTCAGAAAAGTCATCTCTATTTTAGTTTGGTGACAACTGGAGTTTAATAAATTTAAAATGTCTGGCTCGTATTTTTAAAGTACCATGTTTCCACACAGTGAAACCACAGCAGCGCTTACCAGCCAGACACCAGACTAAACACCTCAGAACTCACTGCTGTCCTTATTCGTGGTCCCTGCTTTTCCGGTGTGTGTCTGCACCACCAATTCCCTCGTTTTTCGATAGGCTGGCTCTACAAGCAACCCAGCTCCTCAGCTTCCCAGCCTAGCTGTCAAGCCTTTCATAAGCTTTGCCCAAGGCTTTCTGCTTCCCTTCCCGCTTGCTCCAACTTTCCACCTTCGCCCTCATACCAACTTCAGCAACACCCAACAGTCTCCAGCTTCCCAGAGCGGTATTTAGAGATCCTCAGGCCAACGAGTGAGGAACAAAGAGCAGCTGCTCCGGGCAGCAGCTGGAAAGGGTGGTGAGGGCAGCTAGGGACTCCAGGAGGCAGCCCAGACGGTCCCAGGGCAGTCCAGCCTGGAGAGCACCAGTCTAAGGGAATACCCAGAGGTCCTCAAACCACGCTGCCAGAACCTTCCTGCCCTGTCTCACACACCTGGGCGGTGGCGACAAAGTAGCTGAGACTCCTGGAGGAGGACAGGACATGGTGGCAGGCACAGGCGATTAAGAAGTCCCCGAGAGCAATGACCCCTCCTTCCCGCCCCAGCCCCCGCACCTGGACCAGGTGGCCACCCTGCTCCCTCAGGGCGCTCTCGAGGACTCGGCTGCGGGCAGGCTCCGGGGGCTGGAACCGCTGCGACGCGAGACTTCACTCCTCCATCCTGGGAGCCGGCAGCACGTTGCAGTCAGCAGTGCACTTCCTGTTTCAAAGAGAGCGAGAGAGTGTGTTGGCAGAGGGGCCGCGGAGCAGCCGCGGATGGAGGGAGCAAGGGGCAGCGGCTCGCACACGCACAAGCAGCCATCCAGCCAGCGATCGCACGCCGGGGTCCGCAGCCACCCGGCTCGCTTGCCCGGGCCCGGCCTCCCCCTGCCGGACGCGGGTCCAGCCCCAGCTGCAGGACTCACCTCCCTGCGCAGACTTCACGCTCAGGCTCCCTGGGGTGGGCAGCGGGCATTTGGCCTTTGCCTCCCTCCGGCCTCACCTCCCTACCCTGCCTCCGCCTTCCAAGAGAAAAATCACCTCCGGGAAGGTATACCGGAGCCTTGCCAAGGGAGAGGAGGCTGCGAGTATGCAAATCTGGGAAGTTAGCAGCCACATCCCAGCAGATCCACTCGCAGCAGCGCGCTTCAGGATGGGAAATTACTTGTCTTGTGCCTTGCTGACTCAAAAGAGAAGCGTGTGCACAGCTACCGCAATATCACGGAATGGGGGGGGGGGGCGCTCAAGGGACCCTGCAAATATTCTGTGTTTCTCCTAGGGTCTCTCCATTCAGATCAAGGGGATCACTAGTCCACTTACCATATACTAATCCCTCCCCTCCAGGAACGTATCCCTCAACTTTTCTTCCATGTGATTATGAATCACAGAAAAGTTATTAAGTTCTGAGATGGTATTCAGTTTGGTCAAACTCCAACTTAATTTCCTTTTTTTGCTTTTTTTTTTTTTCAATGTATTCATGGCGGGAGAGGTAGGCGGCGCATGCGGACAACGGTGTCTGTGTGGCGGCCAGAGGACAACTTTGTAGAGTCAA
>JADRCD010214551.1:0-40000 GCA_019843815.1 Montemys delectorum | reverse complement strand
GTTCAAAAGCATCCTAGGGCATACAGCACTACCACAGAGACATTTCCAAAAGCTTTTCCCTTACGAAACTGTGTACTCCTTTAACCCAGCACTTGGGAGGCAGGGGAGAAAAAGAGAGAAAGAACCACTGATTAGGCAGGCACCTTCACTGAGCCAGGTTGTTCAAGGTACAAAGAAATGAACGAATGTCTATGTATTTAGCAAAATCTGTTGAGTTCAATGATACAGATCCCTATATCATACAGCCTGCTTTGAGAAAGAGCAGAAAGCCCACAGGCTTATTCAGCTCTGTCAGGGATTTTTCTTGCCCCACCCCCAGCTCCCTCCCTGCATCAGAACAGATGCAATAGGATGGCATCTGGTGGTTCTGAAGGAGGTTGAGCAGGATACAGGCATGCTCACAGACTCTGAAGAGCAAACTAGCTTGAATAGAGGAAGGAAATCTACAGGAACCAGCCATCTAATAGCTGTGGTCCAAATTACTGCTGCCAATGACCTGCTATAATTACTGATACAACTACAGGCAAGCTGACAAGGAGGCCTCATGTGGGGAGCAATATTTTGCAAGTAATCTATATTAGCTTGTTCTGGGGAAATAAGATGGGTTTTGTTTTGTTTTGTTTTGTTTTCATACTAGGAATTGAACCCAGGGTGCCATGCATTTGAGGCAAGCACTCTACCTAGTTGGGGAAATGGAAATCTCTATATTCCAGTTCCAAATTCAGCCCTAGGTTAGGAGAATTTGTGTCTTTTTTTTTTTTTTTTTTAGATATTTTCTTTATTTACATGTAAATTTTCCCTTTCCCAGGTTCCCCTCCAAAAAACAAACAAACAAACAAACAAAAACAACAAGAACAAACCCCTGTTGCCTCCCCCCTCCCCATGCCTGCCACCCCACCCTCTCCCACTTATTGGCCCTGGCATTCCCCTACACTGGGGCACAGAACCTTCACAAGGCTGAGGTCCTTTCCTCCTATTGATGATCAAATTTGCAATCCTCTACTATACACATGCTGCCAGAACATTCAGTCCCACCCTGTATAGTCCTTGATTGGTGGTGAGAATTTGTGTCTTTAGCATTAATCTCTGCTGATCTTTGGGGATGTAGTAAGCATCATGTTGTTCTAATGTAAGAACTTTGCAATTTTAGATCAACATTCTAAGTGCATCTATTGTAGATGTATCTTGGAATAACCTCTAATTTGAAGAGAAATAGATATGGAAAAATAGTAGCTGGGATCAGTAGATCCTGGTAATACAATGTTACTAGATCATTTAGTGGTCCTAGGAGACACACACACACAAATTTTATATATATGGTAAGAAAACACAGGAATTGGAATAGGAAATTTTGATGCTGAATGGAGTGTGTGTGTGTGTGTTTTATGTATGTGTGGGAACATGCATGCTATAGCATACATGTGGAGATTAAAAGATACTTTTTGTGGAGTCAGTTATCTCCTTCCATTTTTATGTGGGTTCCAGAGACTGAATTCAGGTGTCAGGCTTGTGTAGCAAGCACCTTTGTCCACTGAGCCACCTTGTCCTTGTGTATCATATTAATATGCTACTTAATACCACCACCAAATAGTACTTACTTCGAATGCATATTGATCATCTGCACTTCATTACTTGGTTCTTTCAATGACTATAGCACACATTTTTTTAGATGAATGGCAATGTGACCAGTGAAGGGAATTTTTTTATCAAATGTAATGACAACAAAGTTAACAAGATGACCAGCTCAGCAATGCTCTCTGAAAGCCTCCCTTGAAGTCAGGCATGATGGTGTGTACCTGTAATCCCAGTACTCATGGCACTGAGACAGGAAGTCTGAGAGTTCAAGGCTAGCCAAAGCTACACATAGTAAGATATTCTCTACTAACAGAAAAGTGCTGGAGAGATGGCTCAGCAGTTAAGAACACTTCCAGAACAGATTGGTTCCCAGAACCCACATCAGGTGGCTCACAGACACCAGTAACTCCAGTTCCAGGAAATCCAATGTTCTCTTCTACCTACTTAGGCACTTACATGTACTTGGGGTGTGTGTGTGTGTGTGTGTGTGTGTGTGTGTGTGTGTGTGTGCACCATGCACGCACCACATATACACAATAATCTTCAATGTCTGTATCATTAAATCAAAATATTAAGTTGACTAATTGCTTAAAATTAATTGTAGAAAGACTATGTTAAATATTTTATTCATATGCATTTATAACATATATATTTGTTTATACAGATTGTATAGTAGAACAACAACCCTTACCCAAATGCTTGAGAGTGTTTTGAATTTCAGATTTTAGAATATTTGTATATGCATAGTAAGATACCTTGACAATAGAGTAAACATAATTTTTTTTATTTCTTATTTTTATATTTTGGTTTTAGGGACAAAGTTTCTCTGTGTAGCTCTTGCCTATCCTAGAACTTGCTCTGTAGAGGAGGCTGGCCTCAAACTCAAAAGATCTGCTTGCCTCTGCCTTCCATATGCTGGGATTAAAGGCCTGTGCCATCACTGCCCAGCTATAAAATGTTTTATGTTTTATGTATACCTCACATGCACTTACTGAAAGCAATTTATATAATATTTTTAGTGTACTTACATTTTGTCTGTGATCCATCACATGAGATCAGTGTGAAATTTCCCAGGTGTTATGTGTCAGCACACAAAAAGTTTCAGATAAGGCATTACATACTTTTGCCATAATACATGGAGAAATCAAGCTGGTTCAGACCAAGAAGCTTCCACCCCACTGGCTAGCTTTCATAGTACTAGAAGGTGCTATGAAGGCTCTAGGGGAGAAAAGCCATCGACAATCCTACCCAGCTGTCGAGTCTGTAAACTAAGAGAATATCTGGTGTGGCAAAACAAGCCTGTAGGTGCAATAATGGCATGGTGGTATAAAGGTAACCAATCACTTTCTGGTTGGATTTAGAGCCCTCTCCACAGGACAAAATATATGCCTAGTTCTATAAATATGGCCAAGAGCCAATAACTGGGGAAGTCACAGGCTCCAAGGGTAATCCTGCTACCACTAATCTGCTAAATGGACATAGTATTAAACTGTTCTCTAATTCATATCTCTAGCCCACGGGTTAGTGAAGCTCTCAGACTTCACTACAAAAGCTTCTTTGTGCAGTGGATACTGGCTAACTCAGAAACCTATAACTGATCAAAGTGCAGAGATCAAGTCTCTGAGGGAGGGAGCCATCACCCTCCCTTAAAGCTCATGAACCATCATGGAAGAGGGGGTAAGAAGACCTTAAGTCCCAGAAGTCAGAAAGTATCAGAGCAAACAGTGTCTTCCGGATATTACAGGATTGCTCATGAGCTCACAGAGCTGTGGGAGCCTATATAGGACCATTACAAGATCAAGCTAGTATAATAAGATCAACACTCAATGAACAAGATCAATATTCCAGTTTAGAGTGAGAAGGGGCTCATGAGCTCCTACTGCTAGCTGAAGAACTATTGTCAGCTGATGGCTTTTAGGAGAAGGAGAGCCATTTTCTTTAATAGTATTGCCTCTGGTAGGTCAACCATAGTCCAATGGATGGCCCCATAGCCAGGAATACATGGGCAGCACAATCTGGGTTTGGTGAAATACTGGTGGGTGGGGAGCACAGGACATAAATTTGTGAGGAAGTGAGAAGATAAAAGGTATATCAGGGGAGTGAATAATACACGAAAATGCATTATGTCCATGTAAGAAATTCTCAAAGAATTAATAAAAGATATATAATATGTTATATATAAGTTTCTGATATGGGGAACCAAGCTTGGTAGTGAATATTTGTAATTCCAACACCTAGGAGGTGGAAGCAAAAGGATCAGAAGCTCAAGGTCATCCCGGGCTACAGATTAAACTCAAGGTCATTCCGGGCTACAGATTAAGCTCATAGCCAGCCATTCTGGGCTACACAAGACTGTCTTAAAACAAACAAGTATTGTAACATTCCATGTTTTGAATACTGGATTAAAGTTTGGTTTGTAGTAATACTGGACTGGATTATAAAGCATTGTTATTTCAAAGTTTAAATGTTTTCCATTATACAGAACCATGGCTGCTGAGTTCCATAAACCTTCTGCAGAAGACACTAATGACAGCAAATGCTTCTAAGACAGAGAGAAATCTGTCTTATGTCTGTCTATATGGAGATACATGGAGCTCACAGGAGCCAGACAAATGGAGGGGCATGAATAATCATGGATGAAGTCACATATTTGATTCATATATCTCCAGTTTCAGGAAGCAAATGGAAGAGGGAGACAGGAAGGCCAGAAGAAACCAAGGCTGTTCTATTTTACTGAGGAAGGAAGAGAAATCATGCCCTTAATACTTTGTTAAAAAAGTAGCACAGGATGGTCAAGGTTGAACCCATCACCAGATGATGTAGGCCTGTAGCCACTTCTGTGAAAAAGGGGACAGGCCCTCACAGCTTCTGCAGCTGGAATTCTGTTGTGTTTAACCAATACATCCAGCCCCTAGGAGAAAGTGTAGGTATTTATAGAGTGCCCAGGGAAAGATATATTATAGGAAGGAAAACAAAGTGAAGAAAAAATGATGCTCAGGCACATGTTACTTAATATGGGCACACATTCTGAGAAGTACGTTGTTAGGTGTTCCACTGCTGTGAGAATACTATAGTGTACTTATATAAACTGAGATGGCGACAATGCTATCAGGTAATATAATCTTATGGAACCATCATTATAAACATGGCCCATTGTTGACTATTAGTCATGCAGAGAGCATGATTATTCTTCAGCTCAGAACTCAACTTAGAACAGGAATATGGTGGTACTGGGGGGAGAACAGTGGATAGGCTCTGGGAGAAAAGGCTAGGGAAAGAGAGATGTAAGAATCTTCAGGGGAGCCAAGATGGACCAGGTTAGAAGAGAATGCTAAATAATGTGATCAGCCTCAGAGCAGAGTGACTTCCTGAGGACTCTGGTCTTTTAGTCCAGACTTTCTGCATCTCTGTCCTTACTCCTGGAACAACCAGGTATCCTAAAGTCCTAAATCAGTTCTGGTCTTGTATAGTGCATCTCATATACTTTTGGATACAGGTTTTACTTTTACTTAATTTAGCTTTTCCTAAAAGCTAAACTCCTCACTTCCCTACAGTAAACCATGGCTTGTGAGTGTACAATTGTGTGATTTGTTAGTGCCCCACCCTCAAGCTTGGAGGCAAATGCAGGCAGTCTGACATCAGGTTGACCCTAAGCAACATAGCTGCTCCCTCAGGGGTCATCTTCAGGTGAGGGACTGAAGGGAGAACACGATCTAGGCTCCGGTTACAGGGCATCTAGAACACCTGCTCTTAATAAAACACTTCTGTCAAGGACTTAGCCCTCCAACCCACTAAAGCAGAAGGGAGGGATGAGACAGGAATTTAATGCCCTCTGATTCTCACTCCAGGGAACAATCACCCCCACACTCCACCCCAAAAGCTACTAGCTAGTGGAGAAGACCACCAAAAGACTCAGAAAATGTTGTTACCACTGTGAGAGGAGCTGTACCAATCTCTCCCAGATAAGGGAGAAGGGTAAGAGACATCTTGGCCAATGAGTCAATGAGCTTTCTTTCCACCTCCAGTGGTCATAACTGTCAAGTCAGCTTCTGTAAGATGTAAGAATATAACAGGGAAAAGAATGGAAAAAGGCCCATCATACAAAATAGAGACTTCTGCAAGGGGCTGAGGTGATCACTTTGTGGTGGTGTGCTTGCCCAGGATGTGTGGTGCCTTGGACTCATCCTCAACAGAAAAACGTATATGTGTATGTGTGTGCCTGTGTGTGCCTGTGTGTGCCTGTGTGTGTGTGTGTGTGTGTGTGTGTGTGTGTGTGTGTGTGTATGTGTGTGTGTAATAGATAATAGATAGATAGATAGATAGATAGATAGATAGATAGATAGATAGATAGATAGATAAACAGGTATGGGAGGGTTTTCTTTGTCTCTTTTTTTTTTTTAATGAGAGACCTAAGCAGTGGGTACAGTTTTGGCCTAAGATGCCAGGCTTCATTTGAACATGATTCTGAGGGGCAACCCATTATTTGTTGCCAGTACTTCTAACTACTGAGGTCTCATTTCCTGTTCTCAAACAATTGCTTGTGCTTGCTTGCTTGCTTGCTTCCTTCCTTCCTTCCTTTTCTTTCTTCACCTCCTCTTCTTGCTGTGTGCTTCTAGATGACTGTCTTAGTTAGGGTTTTCCTGCTGTGAACAGACACCATGACCAAGGCATCTCTTATAAGGACAGCATTTAATTGGGGCTGGTTTACAAGTTCAGAGGTTCAGTCCATTATCAAGGCAGGAACATGGCAACATCCAGGCAGGCATGGTGGAGGAGGAGCTGAGAGTTCTACATCTTCATCTGAAGGCTGCTAGCAGAATACTGACTTCTAGACAGTTAGGACAAGGGTCTTAAAGCCCACACCCACAGTGACACACCTACTCCAACAAGAGCACACCTTCTAATGGCACCACTCCCTGAGCCAAGCACATCCAAACCATAACAATGTCATAGTACAAGACTTTACACTTAATACTCACCTAAGAGCTGCCTCACCCCTACAATCCAAACTTTAGACAGTTACCCGTCTTCACCTCTGCTAACTCCTTGTGCCCAAGCCTGATCTGGCTCAGGAGAATTCTTAAATTGAAATGAGAGATGACTCCCAAATGAGATGGCACCAATAGGGCAGGGATTGGTTTCTCTATCAAAGTGAGCAGTGTGATAAATGACAATTAGAGAGCTAAGGGCAGAGGTCAAGGTACACACTGAAAAATATTTTCAGCAACCAGGACTACACAGAGAAATCTTGTCTTCCTGTCTCAAAAAAAAAAAAAATTCAGTGAGGTAGTAAGGGGAAGGGTGGATAAAGAGCTGAGGGAAGCAATAAATGTATCAACGAGATGACATCAGAACTGGGGCCAGGTAGAGATGCTTCAAAATCTGGCAAACTGAACCAGTGAGGTTGCTCAACACTTGCCCACAACCTGATGGCCTGTATTTGGTCTCCTGAACTCACATGGTGGAAGGAACAAATGGACTCCTGAAAGTCGTTTTCTGATCTCCACGATTGCATGGCACATGAATACAAACAACAAATAAGCCAGTAAAACAGACAAAGCAAAGAAGCTCAAAAAAACAAAATGTAGACTCAGGAAAGACAGAGCCTTGCTTATTAGGGGCTGCTGGGTAAACAGCATTGTGCTTCACCTGGAAATACTTTACAAATTGGATGTCAGAGTCCAAGGAGCTTACCACTGTGCAAGCATGAGAGCCTGAGTTCATATCCTCAGAACCCACATTAAAAACAAGAGTGGTCTCAAGCCTGTAACCCCAACACTGGGTAGAGATGAAGAGATGGAAGGATCCTTAGAGCTTTCTGGCACACACATGCACGCATTCGTGCAAACTCAGGCACATACATATGCACACACTCGTACACATGAAGTGGCAAGAAGAGATATAAAAATTTAAATGATCATTTGAGGTTCCACTTAGGAAAGACGGAAGGATCAGGGCTGAATGTCCAGAGACTACTGTGGAGTGAAAGCAGTCCAGTGAGCAAGCCTAAGGGAGGGGTAAGTGAACCTCAGATCCAGTGGTAGAATCAAAGGCCAATTCTGAATTTAATTTTGAAAGATGAGCTATCAGAATCTTCTGAGATAAGTCAAAACATGTCTCCAGGATTTTCAATCTGAGCAATTGGAAGGATGAAGTTGCCATCAACTGAGGAGGTTTTGGCTAGAGCAGGCTTGAGATGTCAAGAGGAGAAAGTGGGAGTTCGGTTTGAATATGTGAACTTGTCATCATCAGAGCTCCAAGTGGAAATGGTTCAGCAGTCATCCACACAGGCTGGGGCTTGGAGAAAAGAACTGGTGTGGAAATAAAGGCATAAGGATGGTTTCTGAAGCCACGAGATTTGAATCACCAAGAGAGACTAGAAAAGCCACAGACTGAGGCCTGAAGTGGCGTAGAAGGGACAGGATCAGCAAAGGCTATTTAAAAACAAAAAAAACAAAAAGGAGCTGGTGAGATGGTTCAGTGGGTAAAGGCACTTGGCAATGAACTCCATGAGCTGAGTTCAATCCCACAGAAAATCAAGTCGGAAAAGTATACAACTCTGCATCTAACTAAAGAAATGGGTCAAGAGAGACTGGTGACCAACTGCATTGAGTTCTGCTTGAACACCAAAGAGGTTGAAAAATGAGAAACGTTTACTGGATTTTGCAGTGAGAAAATCAGTATAGCACATTTATATTCTAGCATGATAAACTTACAGAAAAAAAAAAAAGGCTAGGAGAAGAGAATTATTGACACTTGTGTCCTTTGTAGGGGCAGGAAGTAGTCAGGAACCTAGTGTAAAACCATAGCAGCTCCTAGCCTAGGACCTGCTAATTTAAACCAGACAAGTGAGTGCAAGGGGAGTGTATGGAGGTATACAGGCTGACAAGAAGCAGAAGTGGAGTTCTGTTTCTGCAAGAGTTAATTTCTGAGTGATCCTCACCACCACCAATACCACCACCCCCAGCAAAGTAGGAAGCAAGGCCAAGGTGACAAGGGCCAAGAGAAGAGAAGCAGTCATCCAGGATAATGGGAGAGGAAGTGACTCAGGGCAATAGTTACCCAGCAGTAGTAAGAATACATTCCTCAAGAATTTAAATAAGCCGGGCAGTGGTGGTGCAATGCCTTTAATCCCAGCACTTGAGAGGCAGAGGCAGGAGAATCTCTAGGTTCAAGGCCAGAAAAGGCTGTGGGAAATGGGACTAATGATCCCAGGATGTTAAACCAACTGAGCTACAAAATGGCAAAGAACTCTATCAACATATTGAACTAGGGGCTGGAGGGGATGGCCTGGTGGTTAAGGACATTTCCTTCTCTTCCAAAGGATCTGAGTTTGAATGCCAGAATTCATATTGGGTGGCTCACAGCTGTCTGTGCCTCCATCTTCAGGGAATCTGACAGTCTTCTGGTCTCTGCAGGTACCCACATATATACTCATGAACAATAATAAAAAATTAAAAGTTGTTAAAAGATATGGAACTCATGCTGGATAAGATCAGCCATTTGCAGTCCTTCTTTGTGGACATTTTAGAAAATTACAAAAATACAGATTTAAATGTAAGCACTATACAGGCATATACACACAAACAAGAGGCCTCTTTTTACTTTCACCCCACTCTGCAGCCTACACCTCAGAAGAAACTCCTGTGCATAGTTTGACGTGTACCCTCTTAGGATTTTTTTGTTTTGTTTTTTGGGTTTTGGTTTTTGGGTTTTTTTTTTGTCACATACAAACAAACCCAGGTGCTGTCCAAGGCTCAGGGAGTATCATGGAAGAGAGGAGGTACAAAGAATGTGAGAGATGAAAGAGAGCGAAGGATGCTCTGAAACATCTTCTTCTGGATATGGCATGGTCATTGTACTCATAAAGTCACAGCAGCTATGCTGCCTGCAAAGGCCTGTACAAATGTGGCCCACCACTATTTCTGCAAGAAGGGGAAGGGCTCACAAGGCCCCACCCCTCCCTGAGAAACTGTTTATTAGCAGGTAATGGTTGCTAGAGAAGGGAGAATCATTTTCTTCAATGGTGTAGTCACCCATGTTCCAGTAAATAACACCCACTCATGATTACACATCAACTCTAATTAAAGTAAATCGGCCACAAATAGAACACAATACAACAAAACAGGTGTGAAAATATGAGGGAGACCTTTGGGGGAGGGGCACAATGAGAGCAGGAGGGGATAAGTGAGTATAACAAGGGGTGAACATGACTCACATGTGACGTACTTGTATAAAAACGTCAAAGAATAACTAACACAAACTAACCCACAAGCAGTGATCCCCAAATGGGGTTATATTACATATATTTGTCATTTTTCTTTTTCTTTTCCTTCTTCTTTGGAGACAGGGTCTTATTATACAGCTCAGGCTACCTTGAACTTGAAGTGATCCTTCTCCTTCATCCTCCTAAGGGCTAGGATTAGGGACATGTACGCTGATACTTTGTTTTATGTCATGTCTATTATATATCTTTATAGCACCCCAAAGCCATCTTATCTTCAGTGGCTTCACTGCATTCCACTGCAGAGATAAACTATGATTAATCCATATTTTCCTTTGCAGTTGCCATTATTGCTTTGTGACAGGCTGGCCTGCAGCTCACTATGTAGACCAGTCTGACCTCAAATTTGCACAGATCCTCTTGCCTCTGGCTCCTGATTGCCAGAGTACTAGGTAAGTGCCACCACTCCTGGCTACTTTCCATATTTCTAATTTTCTATATTATAAACAATGCTGGTTTTGTATGTAAGTATGTGTGTGTTTATATGTGTATGTGTATGGTAGAGGCCAGAGGGTCAACACCAGGTGTCTTCCCCAATTGCTCTCCCCCTTACTTTTTGAGACAGAATCTCTTACTGAACTTGTGACTCATTTGTTTGGCAAGGCTGGCTAGCCAGCCAGCCTCAAATCCTATCTCTGCCTCCTCAGCACTGGGAGAGCAGGTGGACCTGGCTTTTCTGTGAGTGCTGAGAATTGAACTAGGGTCCTCATGCTTGCATGGAAAGCACTTTCCTGACTGAACCATCTCCCCAGCCCAGCACCGCTACTTTGAAAATGCTTATGTATTAAGTTATTCTTTGCACATGAATAACTTCAGATACATCCCTACCTGCTAGACTAAAGGACATATCTGAGGCTGCCATACACCACCACCAAGCTATCAGTTTATCTTCCTACTAAATTTGAATAGACTATTTAATCTCCCACTCTCCTGTTTAAGCCATAACAATTCTAAGGTTTGCTAACTGATAAAAAGGAATCTCACTTTTGCTTTAATGTGAATGTTTGCTTGTTTTGGTGAATAAGGAGTATGTCTGTCTAAGAATACTGAAAATAGACTTCAAATTCATATGCATAAAACAATGAAACAAGAAGATGTCATTTTCAGTGAATAATCTGCTAAGTGGAAGGAATCTTGGGAACAGTGTATCTATCACACGCAAAGCTATTACTTCTGAATGCTAATAATGTGCAGACACCAAGAAGAATTGTTCTTTACCCTCTTGTTGAGCTCTCACAACTCTATAGAGTACATTAGCCTTAGTGAACAAAAAGAAACTGAAACCACAGAGATTAACTTTTTCAAAGTCATACAAGAGTAATGAAGTAGAGTCAGGTTTGAACTCAGAGCATCTGACTGTGAAGCCCCATTTAGACAGATTAAGTAACTTGCTCATCTCAAATAGAATAGCAAGTAATATAGGCAGCCTTTAAACCCTAATTCTATAGCACACATAGATTAGGTTTTTGTTTCATATAATTTACACTATCTGTATAAATAATATGACAACAGTAGTGAGAAGATTTTAACACTATCCAAACATGTTTAAGGTTATAGTTTTGGTATTTTGGGTTCTTTCTTGGCATTGCCTTGACAAAACAACAACCACTGCATTGCATCTTTCCCAGAGCATCTTGTTGTGAGAACAGTACACACAGCACTCAACATGGTGGCCCAGGACCACAAACAGGCTGACTACAGGAAAGGGAGATTTTCTGCTCACAGGTTCTGCCAAGAGTTAAGGAGAACAGAGTGTCCCCTGGTGGTTGGGAGTGGTATTGTGCTTTGCAAGAGTCCAACTAGAAGTCCAGAATGGAGAGCTAGTGTAGTTAGTAGCTGCCCAGGGGGGTTCAGGAGATACCAAAGCATCACTACCTTCTCTATCCTGGGTATTTCCTATGAGTGTGCGACCACTACTGAGTAAGCTCTACACACAACTAGAGCACAGACACTCAGGTCCAAGAACAACACATCCACAAAGTAAACAATGACTGGATAGGAGTAACTTGTATCACAAGAGAAAAGGTGGTCAAGAAGGAGATATATACAGAAACAGACTCAAGATCATCAGGCCTGGAAACTTCTACACAATCTTCCAATGAACCCCCCCACACACACACACACACAAGAGCACTAGAAAATTAGGAAAACCTTGAAAATGTTCTCAAGGGAGAAAATGATGCTAAAAGAAACCCAGATGTGGTAAGAATAAAATGAATGGAATTTTGGATTCATCCCTACTGTCAGCCTCTCTTAGAATTGAGGCAAAGGCAATTGCAGACTTGGGAAGAAAGGCTTAACTTGACCAAATTAAAATGGCCTAAAGCCACGAAGAGACCATGAGTAAAACAGAAACACACATCAGCTAGGGCAGAAGAGAGTCAGTGCAGTCTGAAGCAGATGGAGAAGCTCCAGCCACAGTTACCATGATCATAGCTGAGTGCTGGTCGCTGCTTGATTGAGAAGGGATCCTCTGGCTAATCACATTTTCTACTTTAATGTTTACCATTTGTTTCTCATATAGATTAGCAATTTCCAAAGTATTAGAAGGTACATTATAAAATAAAAATAACACAAAAATATAAGCCTTTGCATAATCTTCCAAAAACATGGAGAGTTCATCAAAAGTGCCAATCGTCACTGTTGTCTAAAGGTTGTGAGGAATCTGGTCTCAGTTACAGACCTGTCAAAGAGGTGGCAAAGAAGAAATACCTATACAGACTTAGATGGTACCAAGTAAGGAAATGATAATGCCCAAACCATAAAAAGAGACATTCTTTATTGTTCAAAAGATTTAGAAGCACAATAATAACAGCAGTCTAAAGAGACAGAAATGGCACATTCTGACAGCAGTTCAATGAAAGCAAGGGCTTTGTGTTGGTCGTTACCCTATCACTGCTCCAGCACTGTGTGGTGCACACTAGGCAGAACACTGACTGATGCATAGTAGGCTCTCAAAAGTATTGGCTTGCAGAAGGAATGTGTGTTACCCTTTAATATGTGACCCCTTCCTTCTAAAGCATTCTCTGAAACAAGCGTGAATGATGTATCTAATGTAACTTTTCTCTCAATAGAGGAGATTCTCCTACTTCAGGGTCTAGCTCAGATTTCACTTCCTCAGTCTTCCCACATCTCTCCTACTGCCCACAGCAGCACCTTCCTCAAAGAATCAGAATTACACCTCCTTTATTCTTCTTCACTCTATACTTCTCTATAGCGTACTTCTTGGTCATTCCATGTCTATTTTGTTATTGTTTGAGACAATAGCACTATGTAGCCCAAGCAACCCTCAACTCATGCTTTTCCTGCCTGAGACCCCTGAGTAGCAAAGATTACAAGCCTACAGCATGTCTCTGTCTCATTCATTCCATGGTAAACAATAGTGTCTACCTGTGTGACTTGTCTATAGAGTCATGAACTCCGTGAGGGCAAGGCTCTATTTTAGTTACTCTTTACATCATCATCATGATGCTTGCTTGCTTGCTTGCTTCCTTCCTTCCTCCCTCTCTCTCCTTTCTCTCTCTTTTTTTCTCTCTTTCTCTTTCTTTCTCTCTTTCTTTCTTTCTTTCTCTCTTTCTTTCTTTCTTTCTCTCTTTCTTTCTTTCTTTCTTTCCTTCTTTCTTTCTTTCCTTCTTTCTTTCTTTTTGACAGTCTCTTTATATAGCCCAGGTTAACTTGGAATCCATGATCCTCTTGCCTCAACCTTCTAAGTGCTAGGTTTACTATCATAATAGCCCAGCATGAATTTCCATCTTCCAGCATAGTAACAAATACTTAAATGTCCACTAGTTTTCATAAAATAGATTTACATTTTTGGTTGTCCAATAAGACACCAGCATATATTAGATGCTCACAAGTATTCATTACCTGAATTAATTGAAAGAAAGGTAATTCCAAAACAACTAAGGTGTTTCAAATTCCAGGATTGGGAAGCATCATACCTCAAATATAAAGAAATAATCCCTCTCTTGCCCTTGTTTCTAAGCAGACTGCCCTAGTTAGGGTTTCTATAGCTGTGATAAAATACCATAACCAAAAGTAACCCAGAGAGGAAAGGGTAATTTCAACTCAACTCTCAGGTTACAGTCCATCACTGAGGGAAGTCAAGTCAGGACTCACGGTAGGAACCTGGAGATAGGAGCTGAAGCTGAGGCTAAGGTAAAGTGCTACCTCCTAGCTTGTTTCTCAGGGACTGCTCAGGTGACATCACCCACGGTGTGGTAGGTCCTCCCACACCAATCATCAGTCAAGAAAATGCAGCACAAGCTTGTCCACAAGCCAATCTGATGGGGGCATTTTCTCCTTTGAGGCTTCCAAAATGACTCAAAGCCTTGTCTAGCCTTGCCTAGACCCTGTCCCATGTTGAGCACTCTAGCACCAAAACTGTAGAGGAGTCTTAGGGAATTCCAGCAGCAGTACAGTAACTGAGGCTGGGATATGGTTTAGTACTTAAAAATGCTTCCTTCTCAAGAGTGAGGCCCAGAGCTCAGGTTCCCAGAACCCACACGGAACTCAGATAAGAATGGCACCTGCCTGTCATTCCAGCTTCCAAAGGCAGAGACAAGGAATCTACAGAGCAAGCTTGTTAGTGTGACTAGTCATATTGGTGAGTCCTGGGTTTGTCTGAGAGACCTCTGCCTCAATTAGTAAGGTAGAAGACTAATGTAGAACAATTTCTAGCATCAACTTCAGGCCTACACACACACCTGCATGTGCACACATGCATGTGTTGACCACACATGCAAACACGCACGTAACACATACATACAGACACAGGTGCATGCACGCGCAGACACAGACACATAGACACACAGACACACAGACACAGACACAGACACACAGACACACGAAAATACAAAAGCATAAAATAAAAGTGACGTGGGTTAAAAGAAAAATGGGTAAAAAAAGGAGAGCTTAGGTGCTCAAGCTAGGCAGATGTGGTGTTAAGTGATGTCTGAAACTAGACACGATAACCTTCTGCCAGCATAAGAGAGTGTAAACATCTAAGAGGGGAGGAATTGTTTAGCCTGGCCCAACAAGCTCAAAGCAAGAAAAAGAATGAAACCAGGAAGAGAGATCAAAGACCTATGACAGGAGGGTGAAGCAAGAGAGACACTGCTCTGTTTGGACTGAAAAAAACAATGCCATATACATTTTCACAGACAGAAACAAGTGTTACTGTCCTCAGTATTAGGGATAAAGGAGGTCTACAAACAGATGGACCACTAAAGCTACAAGAATTGAACCTTGATTCAATTCCTATGCTGTAATAGGAAGTCCTTTACCTTTTATGCAAATATAGTCCCATACCCAATGTTATGGAAATGGTGTCCAAAACCCCACTGATTCTGACTGCTCCAGAAAGTGAAAGTACCTTCAACAGAAGATGAAAGATGAAGAAAAAAAAAAAAAAACAGAATCAGCAAAGCCATGGAACTGAACTTCTCTAGCCCTACAGGTGGGCAAAGGAGCAAAATCTCCCAGGCGCACTCTCCTTCACTATCCCCACGGTCCGCGACAGTGACCCCTCAGACTGCAGTTCACAGAGTGCACGCTCACGTCTTCCCACTCTCTATCTCAGTAAAGTTTGTCTGCCTGCCTTCTGGTAGGTTCTAGTGGGCATCAGTGGTTCCTAGGACACCGACAGTGATTGGGATAAGGAATACATGGTGTTCTTCATGAGCACATTATAAGAAAAATAAGATATAAAAAAATAAGTATGTGAAAATCCCCAAGAAAATACTAGAAAAAAAATACAATGACTACAAGGGAATATAGGATAAACTATATAATTACTGTGAAATGTGGGGAAGGCTAGAGGAGGGCTTTCTGCCACAGATGAGCTTCCCAGGGAAGAAAGATAAACACAGATTAGCTGAAAGCAATTAAAATGAATGCTATAAAAATTGCTTGTTTGACAGATGAATTAAACAGAAGCCAGGGAGCTTCATTAATATATCCAAGTGACAAATTAAAAGAAAGAAGCTAGAATACAAGCCTAAGTATTTTGATTTCAAATCTAGGGCAGATGATAGAAATAGATGGAAAGAAGCAAGAAATGGCCATGTCTGTAAGGGTTGGGAATGGGAGTGGGAGGGGCAACTCAGAGGAATGAGAAACAAGCAAATAATCTTAGAGGTTCCTTCTCCTCAGGACTACCGCCACACCTTGAATCAGCAACAGGCCTACAGAACTTCTATATTCCTCACCAATGTGCCCAGCTCTGGGACCTGCTTCCCCTCTAAGGGACACCATCCTCATTCCCAGATGCCTCCTGGTCCTAAGGGTTCTAGAAACACCACGTTTCACATATGGCACAGCTAACCAAAGTCACTCCACATATGAACTGGCTCTGCTCACAACTCCACCCTCCTCTCCTGTTCCCACCAATGCTAAGGAAACCAGATGTACAAATGGTTAACAGAGGGGGAAAAAATCCCACCCAGACCACTTGAAATGCGGCTAGTCTGGCTGGGCTTCCAGTCTGCTCAGCGACTGCTCCATGCTATTTATAGTCTCTGGGTGCCCAGCCCAGCTTCCAGGTCACTAATTGTGGCCCAACCCAGAGCCAACTCCACACCTCCTTCTCCACCCTGCAACACAAGGAACAAGAAGCAAACCCAGCTTTGTCCAGCTGAGTACAGCCAGGAACAAGTCCTGAACCCCAGACCAGATTATAAATGCCTTGCAGAAGATATCAAAGTTGTCTAAGGTCTGTGGCCCTTGTACTGCGTGTGCTGGAGAGCTGAGCTGTCTCATCCTCTAGCTGGCATCTCTTCTAAGTATTCTAAGTTCATCCAAAGTAAATCCCGAGTTCAGTTTAGCCCATTATCACAATAAGGAGGGAAGATGAGAGTTTGACTAAGTGTCTAAGCATTCACGGAGCTTTCGTGGCTCTCCTGGGTCTGTTAGCTTATTCATCCATTTGTATTATTACTCCAGTTGTCCACAGCAAGGACAGTAATCAGAGAGAAGGCATGCTCAGAATCCAACTTTTCAAAATGCTTCTGAAGCACCAACAGAATGCACTTAAATCCTCAACATTTCTAGTTCCAGATAGAGACCCCTGAGAGTATGAATTTTCTGAGAATGTTGTGAATAATCTCTCTGACTTCAAGAGGCAGATACTATAATAGTATAAATGCTATTGTTTGAGTATTATTCTACACTAATACACTTTACCCAGCGATGCAGGATACTAAAATTGGCAATGACTACTTTTGGCATATGAGGCTATATGAGTTATCCTAAGAGCAGAAAAAGTCTCATATATATGAACAAAAGGCATAGCTTAGCACAAAGATTTGCTAAGTTTTTGTTTGTTTGTTTGGTGTTAGATCTGTGCCTGAGTTGAACTGTAAAGCCACCAATGGATCACTGTCTGTACCATGGATTCTCTATCTGAACTCTTGGTCCCATTCAGCCCCGTTAAATCTGGCAGTTGTCAATGATAATCATATTCAGAACAAAGGACAGAGACGAATGATGAAGGAAAAGGTATAACAACAGAAAGATGGTCCCTTCCTTCCCACACTATGGCCATCATTCTCCCCAGACAGTTGAAGTCTCCACCTTCTGTGCCCTTGAGTTAGACCACTCAAGACTACACACTCATCTTCTCATGTGGGGTTCAATTTAGCCATGGGGTTATATGCCAGGGATTCTAGTTATTCTGAAGCAGGAACCAGAATGTTGCTGAGCTACCTCATCATCACCCACAAATACCCATTCCCAGCCCCAAATCTTTCCTCCCAAGACCACAAGGGGGAAAAAGTTTCCAAATTAAAAAACTAAAACTGGCAACAAAGGTGCCCCATGGCAGTAACCTTTAAAACTGGCCATTAAAGTTTATAAGTCAGACGGGCACCAAGTGAATGATCAAGAAGAGAAAAATAGCCCCCTCCCTTCAGGACCCAGAGCCACAACCTTCTGCCACACACAGCTGATGTCACAAGAAGCACATGCAGCCACCAAGGGCTCTCTGTGTCCTAACTACAATTGCTCATGATATAGCCTCTCTATGTCTGGCTGCAAAGAAAAAGGAAAGGAGGGACAAGGAGGCGTGGTCTGGGGTGTATGAGGTAGGAACAGGGAGGAAAGGGGAGGACACACCCAAGATCTCTCCCTACAAGGAAGATTTCCTGAGACTCACAGACCAGGAGGGATCAGACCTTGCCAGACTCCTAGGAGAAAGCAGTTCTCAGCTTTTCTTTCCACCTATTGCACATGATCCTCAGCACAGATTTCCACCACTTACTTGGATTCATTATATAATGACCCTGACTTATCCTGGGACCAGGGGGTGTACCGCATATCACAGTTATTTTGATAAAAGTGTAAATAGCTTAGAAAGCCTTCCAAATCACTCCTGTTCCAAATCATCCACCTGTTTGGTGGGGTATGTACCCCTAGGAAAAAAACATGAATTTGGGGAGACCTCTTCCTCACTCCTTTCCTTCCACACCCACACAGAAGGTATTCCACAAATACACCTGGGAGCTTCTGAACCAGGCACTTTTCTAGAGCACCAGGAAAAAGCATGAACATACAGACCCAAATGCCTACTCTCACTGAAGATCTAAGCCCACTAGAGAAGGAAAGCAACATCTGCAGAACATGGGCCCCAGTAAATGCTAACACAAAAAACAGAGTAAGGAAAGGGAGAGAAAGAGCGGGCAGCATAGTGTTACATGTCAATCAAGCATTCCAAAGGCTCAGACGGGAGAACTACAAGTTCAAGGCCAACTCAGACTACAATCTCTCAAGCAGTACTAGTAATTGGGTAGGGATGAAGGCGAGGCTGAAACTGTAGATACGGTAGCCCTGGAGAAAAGACCTAAAGAAAGAGAAGCATTGGCAAGCTGAGTCAGCAGTTAAGGGCACCTGCCACCTACCACCTACCAAACCTGAATACCTGAGGTCAATCCCCAGGCTCTACATGATGGAAGGAGAGACTGACTCACTGTCCTCTCACCTTCAAACATATCCTGATGCGTGTTTGCCTCAAACTTCATCATACACAGAAAATTAATAAATAAAAATGTAACTTAAAAAGAGAAAACGAGCCATGCATGTATCTGAATAAGAGCAAATGAGAAGGTTTGAAATTGGGGCACACACCTAGTGTATCATTAGACACACCAGTGTACGGAGGTGGCCACAGAGCTGAGCCTACCACTGGCTGCCGCAGGCTCTCCTTCAGTCTTGGACAGAGTAGTATGGTCTGACTGCCTATTGGACTAAATCATCCAGGCCAGGGATGTGCCAACAAGCAGAAACAAACTTAAATAGCTTGGCAGGAGAAGAGCACATGTGAAGTAATGTCCTTAATATTAAAGGATTTCTTTATTCATCTTCAAGTTCCCATACACAAAATCTCATCCATCTTCACAGAATCCTTGTACGGAACAGCAGTCTATCCTTTAGTTAAGAACTAGCAAGAAGAGAGGAATCATTTAAAAATGACTCTAAAGTTAGAGCTGGAGTAGGAATTTGATCTTGTTACCGTGTCCCATGGTTAAAATCACAGAATACTGAAAAATACAAGACAGATTACCTTTCCCAGCCCTCTCATCTTACTTAAGAAGCAGGTACCAAAAGTAAATTTTATGTTTCCTAAGTAAGGCGTTAACACTCCTTAGAAAGCAAAATGGTACAGCTTTTTAAAAAAGAGACCAGCTCTTTCAAATCCCACATTCTAGAAAATATCCTGCAAGGAAAGATCTGGCGATGACATCAGGATCATAGAAGACCACAGAGTACCTTCTGTCCTCTGACCTTAGAAAAGGCCTTTATCTAGCTCCCTTCAACTTAATGTTCTTTGAGAACATTCAAGGGCTGCAGAATCTGAAGACCACAACTAAATCTATAGCATAAATCTAGATACATAGACACACAGAAACACACAGAGACAGGCAGACAGACAGACATAGACACAGACACACAGACAGACAGACAGACAGACACACACACAGAGAGAGAGAGAGAGAGAGAGAGAGAGAGAGAGAGAGAGAGAGAGAAAGAGAGGAGAAAGAGAGTTTGTGTATGCACGCACAAACATGTCCAGTCAGTGGCAAGGGAAGGAAAGCACACACAACACAACACAGCAGAGCAGCTGCAGAAAACAACTGCTTGTTAAGTTAAAATTAAACTCTGCACAAATATTGACCTTTGGAGGGGACAGAAACTGGTCCCATATTTACCAGCTTTATAAATGGGATTGACCACAGCTGCCCCATGTGCTTGGCCAACATGATGGCAGGATGGGGTGAGGCCCCACTTTGGGATGGGGGATGAGTGAGAGAACAGAATACATTCTAAACACTCTGAGATGTGCTTGCTCTTGGTGGGTCAAAGTTCCCCAAGCGCTACAGTGGGATTTCTAGGAAAGCAAATAAGAGAGTCTCTGAAAGTGGGGACAGGGGTGTTAGAGAAATAGGACTAGAGAAGAAAAAAGAAATATCCAAAGGCAAAATGCTAAGAAGAATGAGATGCAGAGTCCATGGAAGAAGAATGCAGAGAACACTGAGGAGCTTATCCTTTTGAACCCTGGCCCTTGGTCAAACTAAGAGTCATAAGGTAGACTAGGTGACCAATTGAAGTAAGCCAGCAGAACAACAAGAACTGACCTGGTTTGAGATTTGGCTGTGCTGCGTACTGGACATGTAACACTGGGAACTCAATAATCATCCCCCACTGCCCCAGTTTCCTCACTCTACTAATAAAAAAATATTAGTTTGGAGCGCATGTTTAATCCCAGCATTCAGGAAGCAGAGGTAGGAGGATCTCTATGAGTTCAAGGCCAGTCTGGTCTACCGAGCAAGTTCTGGAATAGCCAGGGCTACACAGAGAAGCCCTATCTTGAAAAACAAAAACAAACAAAAAATTGACCTAATTCACAAAGACCAGAATCACAAAAAGACAACCTGAGGAGAGTGCTTGGCCAACTATAAAGACCATGCAGATATCAATCATTTTATTAACTCTGTGCCTGTTAATTGTGCATCCTGTCATATTACAAAATTGAGAGCAAGCTAAAATCTCTCTCTGGCAAAGTCATAAGCTAGAAAGGAAAGTTTAACCTTGCCCTGTTTAAAGTCTCCTAAGGGCCGCACCTTGATCCTCCCCTTGCAGTAAGATAACAGGGAAGCCAGTCTGAGGAAATACACCCCACCCCAATCCAGACTTGGGTCAGACATGACGGAGATGGGAGAAAGAACTCATGATGTAATCCTAAAAGCTGAATTCAGGCAATTCAAGGTTTTACAGGAACAAGCATCAAAGCTGCTGGGAAAATTAATTCTGTTCAAATCTCTGCCTTCTTCCTCCTTTATCCTCTCCTTTATGCTCATGACCTACACTGTATAGCAAGATGCATAAAAGTCTAGATTCATTTCCATGTGGCAAGACACACATTCCCTGCCCCCCACCGTTATAAGTTTGAATATGAAATACTCTCTCAAAGCTCATGAGTTAAAAGTTTGCCAATCAATCAATTATCAGAAGGTTGTGGGCGGTGTAACTGAACTATGGGACTCTGACCTTATCAATGAATTCCTAACTTGATGGTGCTATTGGTAGGTGACAAAAAAACCTTAGGCAGCAGGACCTAGTTAAAGGGAATGGAGCCTTGGCGGCATGCTTTTAGAAGCTGTATCTTGTCATTAGGCCCCCTCAGTCTACCCTCTCTGCTTCCCCAACACCATGATATGAGCATCTCTGCTTCAGCACGTGCTCTTCACCACGGCGTTCTACTTTACTACAGCCCAGGAACACAGCCCACATCTACAACTGAAATGTCTGAATCACTAAGCCAAATATCCTTTTTCTCCCTTAAGTTCATTTTCTCAAGTATTTCTGTCTCCATAGCAGAAAGCTGACTAACATACCCACTAAAATTCAGAAAGTATTGCAAATAAAAAGTACATAAAAGCCAGGTGGTGGTGACACACAGCTTTAATCCTAGCATTTGGTAGGCAGAGGCAAGGGGAATCTCTGAGTTTGAGGCCAGTCTGGTCTACAGAGTGAGTCCCAGGACAGCCAGGGCTATACAGAGAAACTCTGTCTGGAAAAACAAAAATAAAAACAAAGCAAACAAACAAACAAAACAAAAAAATTACATAAAGAGATTTCTTCCCCAAAATTAGATGCCCAGTTTTACATGATGTTCCTGTGCAGTACACTGCCCACACTATACATCTTAAAACCATGGAATGGACAAGCAGCTACACTTTTGCATCTGAAAAGGTAATGACTAAATTAAAGTCCTTTACCTTCTTGATGCTAAGCAAAATTAAACCACTAGTGTCTTTGGACTCTGCTTTGCCCACTCAATCTTTTACCTTATTATATCACAGTTTTTGCTGTTGAACATGTGTCATAAAATATAAACTATGTACAGCAGAGCCATGTCAGCAACTTAGGAAGAATTCCCAATACTGCAGTCTCTGGGGTCACAAGACAGGAAGACTTTTTATATTCACTGCCCCAAATATATGCTGAAACAGATTCAAAACAAACTGGGGAGGGACAAATATACAGGGATGGGGAAGGGTAGGTGGGGAATTAAGCTCCAGGTGGAAGAATATCTCACTTGGATATCTATCCAAGAGCTTATGTCAACACAATCTCTAGCAAGCTCCATGATCCCTCTCCATAGCTTTGTCCTTGATGGGCTCCAGAAAGGCCCTTAGCTTTCAGGTTCAGCCACGCACAGAAAAGTCCTTTTCTTTCTTATGGACAAATGGCTCACCTCAGTAGTCTCTTTTACAAAAATGTGGAGAAGGAGAACTAGCTGGCCTTCCCTGTACAAGCCAATGATTTCTGGGCAGGCTATAGCCAAAATGGGTATTTTTTGCAAGGTATTCTATACTTGTAGAAAACGGAAAGAAAAGTTCCATAATTACAATTGCTATCCATTTACACACACACACACACACACACACACACACACACACACACAGAGAGAGAGAGAGAGAGAGAGAGAGAGAGAGAGAGAGAGAGAGAGAAGAGAGAGAGACATAGACACAGAGAAAGACAGAGAGACAGACAGAGAGAGAGACAGAAACAGAGAGAGTGAGACAGAAACAGAGCTGAGAACCATTCTTTTCTAAATGCCCAGGTTCCCAGGAAAAGCCTGAGCTAGAATGTGGTCTACCATTCTCCAGATTCTTCCTCCTACAATATTCGTATCCCCCCCCAAAAAAAAAACCAATAAGTCTAGCAGAGAGGTTCTAGGAAGGAAAGTGGGACAAAGGCTGAAAATAAGCATCATAGAAAGCAAAATATTTTTCAGAAGAAATCAGGGCTTTGCAGAAAAAAGAACAAACAGGCTCACAATAGGACAAAGGACAGGCATCCAGCAGAAGATGTGGCACACCCATTTGTCTACAAAGGATTTCCTGACCCTATCCACTGCTCCATCTATGAGCTGATTGTTCCCAGACTAAATTCAGGCCACCTAACTTCACAGTCTGAAAACTACAACCTCACATAAGATTTGCAGTTATGGGGCTAGTGAGATGGCTCAGCGGTTAAGAGCACTGACAGCTCTTCCAAAGGTCCTGAGTTCAAATCCCAGCAATCACATGGTGCTCACAACCATCTGTAATGGGATCTGAAAACAACTACAGTGTACTTATATATAATAAATCAATAAAATCTTTAAAAAAAAAGATTTGCAGTTACATATTATTTTTTTTCAGTGATCTGTGTTCTCCTCTCCAAGTTTGTAAACTGGTCTCTCTAAGACATTCCTAAGCAGATCGTGTGACATTAGAACTGATTCCTATTTAGAATGCCTTAGTCTAAGTCCTGGGGGCTTCTGACCAGAGGGTCCTTTAATCATGAGGATAATAACAACATAAGTATCCCATAGTGGATGTTGGGGCATACACTTTAATCACAGAACCAAGGAGGTAGAGGCAGGCAGATCTCTGTGAATTTGAGGTCAGCTTGGTTTATGTCATGAGCTCTAGACCAGCCAGGGCTAAGCTCTGTGTTAAAGAGAGAGACAGACAGAGAGAGCAGGAAGGAGGGACTTACAGGCCTAGTAGATGTAACCACACACAAGCAACTTTCTATCTGAGCCCTAGGCCTAGCAGAAGTTTCTGGCTGCCTTAGGACTGTCTGAAATTCAGAAACGACTGAACTTCAAGTGCACTAAGTAGGAAGAACCCCTCCACTGTACTCTTTGAAGCTCTCAGAGAAGCAAATAAGGAAACATTGCTACCGGGTACCTGTGAGTGCTGCCGACTCACAAGCCATGGGGAAACAGCCTGAATAGAGTCTTATTCAGGCCAAGGGAAAATGCTGTTAAAACATACAAAACTCCTTTGACTAATGTGAGAGGGCGAAAGAGCCTCTATAATTAACAGAGACTGTCACAGGCATCAGGGGCCTCCGACGTGTTCTATGCAAACCACTTGAAAAGACCCAATCTTTTAGGAGAAGGCTGGGGTTTGTGAGCAGGAGCTCCAACAGGCTGGGGACAACTTTTCCAAAAGCATCTCACCATATTTGAAAAGAAGAGAAATGGAGGTGGGGTATGGGGAGGAAAAACCCCAAACCTCAACTTAATGTTTTCCCACCACTGGAACTAAAAAGTGAAAAAGAAGAAGTCCAAACACAACCAGGTTTCAATTAGGGCCTAATTAGAAAGAGAAGTGGCACCACTGACAGATCTAGGGGAAGAAACACAGTCAGTGCTTCTGGGCTGAGCCATCCACTTGAAAGCTGTGATGATTAGAGAGGGATAGTTTATGGTGAGAAGAGAGATGGTAGGAGCAGAAGGAGAGGGTTGGGGCTGGGCAATCCTACAAGTCAGGGGCCAGAACAGATAGTCCAGAAGCACACCCTGATCAGCCCCCATGTGTAAAGCATTACACAGAGGGCAGTGAGGGGAAAGGATTCCACTCAGGCTCAGCATTCACCACTAGACACACATACACAAGGGTTCTAGAACTTTAAATTCTACTTCTTGTGAGACACAAATCCACATGGGTAATTCACATGGCCTCTCTGCATTTCTCTCAGAGAATACCAATATTTTTACATGAAATGCAGAGAGGTGGGAGAAAACCATTCTATCATCAACTACTCCTGAATAAAGAGATCTGGATCTGCCCCAGCTCTCAAAAGAAGCCAAGGGAAGCTTACACCAGCAGGTAGGATATCATACATCAAGATGAATACAGAATGGCTGGAACAGCATTGTGTACCTTCCTTATGACCTGAGAGGATTAAGTCCACTTTCTGTAGGAAGACCGCAATCTATAAGCACCCTTGTATATAGTGCAAGAGGGGAGGAAACGCCTGTTCCACTCAAATTTGCAAGACTCAAAGCAGTTTGATCAGGCAGCATGGAATACATCCCTCCCACCCCCACCCCTTGCTCTGGGGTACACTATCCCTTGTTGATTTAGTTCAGGCAACTTGGAGGAGGGACAGGAAGGGCTAGGGCAAACATGTCACAGTCTAAAGTGAATAGGGCTGACAGAAAGAAAAGGCAAAGAAAAGAGGAGAGGCCTCTCTTCCCATCCCACAATCTGGGCTCCATCCAACACAAAGTTAATTCCTAACCTCGACTTCACCACCCTGCCCACTGCCTACATGATTTATCCCCCTATCTGCCTGCATTGGCTTTATAAGCCTCCCAGCCCAACACACCATTATAAAAGATGTGTGTGCTGCTGGCTCAACCTGGCCCAACACTGGCTCCTGCACAGTAACCTTTTTCCACCCTTTGATTTTACAAGCCTTCCACCATCATAGAAATCTGAAATCCTACGAAAGAACAGTAAACAAATACCACAGGAGAAAGAAAATACCTATCCAGGCTACTTGAGACAGCAATAGTCACAAATGGATGGATGTCTAAGCTAGGGATGAAGGCCTCGGAGCACAGGCAGTGAGCTGCCTTCTTACCTGGGCCCACCTAGACAGTAAGAAGCAGCTGCACACAGATGAGCTGACCTTCACAGGATTAAACCACACCTGAATCTCAGTTTTACTCTCTGTACTTTGAAAGAAAGATACCAATGTGACAGTGGCCAGAGTCACAGCCAAGTACCTGGCATACAGTGGGTACACAGAATAGCAGCTATTATGATCTGGGATGTTAAGCATCTGGAAAATGGGGGTGGGGTAGCAGTTCCTATTCCTTCCTTACACAAAGTTAAATTTTCAACAAGGTTTCTCCCTTATTCTGGGCAAACTTTCCCTTTCAAAACCAGATTCCACTGATTGATCCAACCCAGGAATAAGCCAAAGGAAGTTTCCTACTAGTGTCTGTTTTACTGTCTTTGTTTTTTTGTTTTCTGAAGCAGTGTCTCTCTCTGTAGCCTAGACTGACCTGGAATTCATTACATAAACTTAAGCTGGTGATCCACTCCCAAGTGCTGGGATTACAGATGTGGACCCCCATGCTTGGATTTCCCTACTATCTTGAGTAATATAATATCATCACTTTGAACACCTAAAATCTATATCTGCTCCTGTGTCTCCTCATATATCCCAAAAGCTCACTCAGCTTCAGCGTCAAAGGCTATGCTTTCTCATCACAGGCCTCCAGAGAACCTGCCAACTCTGCTGGAATCTGTTCTTTCCCTAAAATGCCCTCTTACCACAGAGCCTAAGCCAGAAATCAGGGTCAGACCTTCCCCCAATTAACTTGGCTGAGAATGGACACTAAGGAATTCTCTGCAAGTCTCTGGGGCTCCAATTGCTCTGCCAAGGAGCTGGAGCACTCCCCTAGGGTTCTGTTGTTCACTTGGGGTTAAGGAGCCAGGAGATGGAGGCGGAGGGCAGGAGGGCTGGGGAGGGCAGGAAGAGAAGAGAGCTTTGATTCAGCGACCAGACTGAGTTCTCTACAGGCCGGGCTCCGCTGAGGTTTCTCGGGAGAAATAGGCCTCTGTGGTAGCTGTGTCTGTAAAGCGGATGGAAATGCCCATAAAGCCATATCAAACCCTGTGCAGAAGGACAGGGATATATATAGAACCAGGAACCAAAGGAGCCACAGGGGATTCAGGCGGCCAGCTCCGCCCAGCCCTTAAACACGCCTCAGGGAAGGGGGAGGCCCAAGGAACAAGCTCCAGGAATGAAGGCTGGAGACAGCCCGGCGGGTTTGCCAACGGAGTGGGGAAATTAGGGGCGTCTCAGGGACAATGCTTGAAGGGAACTAACAACTAGGCTGTTCAAATCAATCAAAGTTGAGGGCAACCTAGGCCTGGGGCAGCTCAGGGATGCTAAGGAACCAGACCTGGGGAGTTAGACCAGAGCCTGGTGACTGGCCTGCCTTGGTGTCCCACAGTCTTTACTGAGCATGGCTTCTCAGAGCCAAAGAGCTCCTGATCTGGCCGGGCAGTGGTGGCGCATGCCTTTAATCCCAGCACTTGGGAGGCAGAGGCAGGTGGATTTCTGAGTTCGAGGCCAGCCTGGTCTACAGAGTGAGTTCCAGGACAGCCAGGGATACACAGAGAAACTCTGTCTCAAAACTAAAAACCAAAAACAAAAACAAGAGCTCCTGATCCATTTGTTCCCCTGGTCTTGCCCCAGCTAGCACCTCCACTTTAAATTAGTCCAGGAGCTAGTGTACATTTCTTCCCCACTTCGTCTCAGCCTCGGGAGAAACTGGAGTTGAGGACAGTGGGAAAAAGAAAAAGAAATGTATCCTTAGGAAGTGTCTTAAGACAAAGTATGCCAAGTAGAAAAATCATCATAAAATAGAATCAAGACAGGTGTGACGGCGCCCACCTGTATTCCCAGCACCTAGGAGGCTGCAGCTGGACTGCTATGAGTTTGAGGTAAGCAAAGTTTATACATCAAGTTTGACGATAACTTGAGCTACATAGTGACACCTTGTCTCAAGGAAAAAGGATAATAACAAAGAGAAAACAGGGATGCAGATGAAGATCAGTCATCCACGGGGAACATGCTTAGCAGTACCAGAAACAAAATAACCCAAAACAAATTCACAGAGAGGAAAGGACAGCCACAAAATAGGCCAGAGCCTCCCAAACCACTGTATCTGGTAGAACAAGGCTCAGAGAAGACAGTTAGGAGCGACCAGACTCATCAGCTCAGATCTATGGGGATCCCTCCCTATTCCATTAATCTTCTTGCCAAAGTAGGTTGTCAAGATAGAACACCTGTGTAGTGGAGATGGGAAGCTAGAAGACACTAAGCCTACAAGAATTTTTTATCTGAGCCCTATTCAGACAACCAATTCTCCAATGCCCTACCCCCAATTCAAGAGAATCCCTCCCTCTCCAAATCTCCAGCTCCCAGCCACACAAGTATCCCAAGGTTTTGGCGCCACCTGCTGTCTCCTACTGCCTGATAGCTGAGTGGACAGGATGGACCTGAAATTTGCCTGCCTTAATTCATCACAAATGCTAAAGGAAAAGAGTTTAAGAGAACATTAACTATAAGTTCTGGGACAATGATACAACTCAGGGGTACAGCACTTGCTTAATTTCTAATAAAACGGTGACCCCTGGAGAAATTTACTCTGGCTTCCCGGTCTGATATCTTGGGAATATTTCTGGCTCATCCAGAGCAGTGGTTCTTAAACCTTCCTAATGCTGCAACCCTTTTACACAGTTGCTCATATTGTAGTGACCCCCAACTATAAAATTATTTTCTTTCTACTTCATAACTGTAATTTTCTACTGTTATAAATCATAAGGTAAACATCTGATATGGGGGAATATTTGTTAATACCTGGGGGTGGTGGCAGTGGTGGCACCCATGTTTAATCACAGCACTTGGGAGGCAGAGACAGGTGGATCTCTGAGTTTGAAAACAGCCAGGACCACACACACACACACACACACACAGAGAGAGAGAGAGAGAGAGAGAGAGAGAGAGAGAGAGAGAGAGAGAGAGAGAGGAGGGAGGGAGGAAGAATATGAATGAGAGAAAGGGAGAGAGGGAGAGGGAGAGGGAGGGAAGGAAGGAGGGAGGGAGGGAGGAGACCCCTGTGGAGAAAAAGGATATCTGACATGAGATGAGTGTGAAAGGGTTGTTTGGCCACCTCGAAGGAGTGGATACCCAAAGGCTGAGAACTGCTGCTCCAGAGCCTTTCATTGTGTCTCTATATCCAGTGTTAAAGCCATTAATCTGCAAAATTCCTTTTCCAAGAGTCTTGTGCATTTGAGAACAATGAGAACTCAACAAGCATTTTTCTAGCTAATAGATTCTATTTTAAATTCTGTCTATAGCACATTAGTTTGGTTTTCTTGGTTTTAAGTAGATATTCTAATTTGCACCTAGATGACATGATCAGGTGCTTCTCATCCAACTCTATAATGACAACAGTGTTCCACAAGCAGCGACTTAGACAGTTTATGCTGCTGTATCATTCTAGGTCTCTCACTTTGATATGTAATAAGTTCACTGAGAAGTCAATTTATGCCACAGATAATACATCTACCCATTCAATTTACCAGCTATCTCTGTAGCACCTCCCACAGACCAGATATAAACTGTAGGTAGGGTGGTAAGACACACAAGGTCTCTGCTCCTGCATATTCTAACATCTTTTACCTACTGACTTATTTAGTGTAGAAATTCTACATCCATCTTAACGAATGCCGGTGTGAGCCACAAAGATCAAGACAAAGCCATACGCAGACTTTGTAAAGAGATAAAATGAAGAAATAGAAGGAGATGGTAGTTGGGGAGTGTGGCCACTGGGTGGATAATAGCAGCACTGGAAGGCTGAGACGGGAAGATTGCTCTAAGTTTGAACTATAAATGAGTTCCAGGTCAGCAGGCTGGTTTGTGGGGAGGGAAGAGGAAGGTTTTTAAGTCTTGTCTCTAAAGACTAGGATTGAGTTTCCCCTACAACATAATACTGAACTAATTATAGGAACTATAAGCCAGCATCTGAAGTCAGCTTCCTCCAGTCCCAAGGTTTTTCATAGAAAGAAAAGAGGCGAGATACTATCGATTCCACACCAGGATTAACTGCTTAAGTTATATATAAGTACTTCTCCAAATGCCGCCACAAAAAATATATAGGATTCCATCAAATGGAATAGAGGAGAGTTAATTAATTTATTACATGTATATCGGTGTTTTGCCTGCATGTATGTCTGTGCACCACATGCATGCAGTGTCCACAGAGAGAAGAAAAGGGCATCAATTCCCCCTTTGAAGTAGAGTTACAGATGGTTATGAACTGCCATGTGGTGCTGAGAATCCAGCTTGGTCCTTTAGAAGAAGACAGTGGATTCTAACTGATCCTATTATAAGCTGGTAAGTAAAGGGAACTAAAGTCAGCCATAGAACTGTAGGGTACACACGTCCTCTCCTAACCCAGCTCCCTTGTTTTCCCAAGTGAGACTAATATACTGGCCATTTGAAAAGGCACCTTGAATTCTTGGAAAGAGGTTCCCAAAGCTTCCAGTAATAGTCCTATCAAGTAAAACATTGTCTCTACTTCAACTACATCACCACCACCATCATCACAAATGTTTATTATTATATTTGCTATTATTACCTCTTTTTTTTTTTTCAAGCCCTGGCTGTCCTGGAACTCACTCTGTAGACCAGGCTGGCCTCAAACTCAGAAATCCACCTGCCTCTGCCTCCCAAGTGCTGGGATTAAGGGTGTGCGCCACCACCGCCCGGCTTTATTGCCTCTTTTTGAACTATTATGTATGGAATGCCTAGGAAGATAATCCATTTATTATAGTTCTGATTTCCCTATGGGAAAACTAAGGCCCCATGAGTTATTCAAGCTTGCCACCAAAATTCCAGGAGCCAATTAATACTAAATACCATAGAAGGGTGGCCTGGACATCCTTTCTTTAGCTGTCCTATCATCTCGGGTTTTGTGTTTGTTTATTTGGTTGATTTGAGCTTTTGTTTTGGATTTTGTTGTTGCTGTTGTCTGTTTATATTTTTTAGGCAGAATCTCATGCCTGTAATCCCAGGACTTAGGAGTTGGAGACAGAAAGACCAAGAATCCAAAGCCATGCCAGGCAGTGGTGATGCACGCCTTTAACCCCAGCACCTGGGCGGCAGAGGCAGGCGGATTTCTGAGTTCAAGGTCAGCCTGGTCTACAGAGTGAGTTCCAGGACACCCAGAGCTATACAAAGAAACTCTTTCTCGAAAAACCAAAAATGAATCCAAAGCCAATCTAGTGGGTTTGAGGCCAATCTGAGCTACATGAGGCCCTGTTTCAAAACACACACACACATACACACACACACACACACACACACACACACACACACACACATACACACACACAAAACATAAAACAAACAAACAAAACCCAGAAAAATCCAAAGACAATAGACCATTTTCTTGTCTTAAAAATGAAACAAAACAAAAACTGTTGCTTTTTACTATGTAGCCCAGGCTTGTCTTGAACTTCCAACTGTCTTCTTATCTTAGCTTACTGAGTACTGGATTACATGTGTGCCTTTCTGAAGCTAGCCTCAGCTGGCTATGGAGGATGACTGTGAGCTCCAAATCCTCCTGCTTTATATCTAGCCACTTCTTGTGAGCTTCCTGAGATTCCATAATTGCCCTACCTCCAAGGTATACATCACCACCACGGCTAACACTGATGCTAAGTTCCCAAACCAAACCAAAGAACAGACCACAGCTGGGCAAACTAAGTTAAATCTTTCAAGAGAAAAAATGAAAATAAAAACACCAGGGGGGAGAACACCTGACTATTCCCCACTCCAGAGTGCACACTTACAAGTTGTACTCAAACAGCGCTGAGGACAGGGGAAGCCCTGACAAGGTAGCAGCCAAAGCTAACAAACAGGGAAAGCAGAAAGAGGGTCCTCAAAGTGAGCCTTCCTTACCAGTGGTTCTCAACCTTCCTAATGCTGGGACCCTTTAATACAGTTCTTCATGCTCTGGTAACCCCCAGCCAAATTATTTAGTTGCTACTTTGTAACTATAATTTTACCACTGTTATGAATTGTAGTGTAAACATCTGAAATGAAGGATATTGGATATGCAACCACTGTGAAAGGTCATTTGAAGCCCCTCAAAGGAGTCAAGAGCCACAGGTTGAAAACCACTGCCTTACATCTATCCATTTCTCATGAGCTTTCTTGAGAGTCCATAATTTCCCCCGAAAAATACTCCATTTGTCCCCACTTCATTTTGCCCTATGCAGCACTCTTTCTTGGGTTGTGCATATGTGAATACCTGTCCCCACTTCTAAGACATCTGATGCTTGAGGCGAATCATGCCAATCATCTTTGTGTTACCAGCACTTACAAGTACTAAAGATGCTAGTTTCTGGGTCTGAAAGCATGCCATTAGCAAAGTGTTTGTTGTACAAGCAGAAGGACCTGAGTTCAATACACACATGTATGTATGTATGTATGTATGTATGTATGTATGTCAGGTTCTGATGGATGTATCTATCATCCTAGTACTGGGAAGACAGAAATAAGAGGAGCCATGAAGCTTGTTAGCCATCTGATGAACTGAATGTGCAAGGTTAAGGCTCAATGAGAGACCTTATCTCAAAAAAATCAGTTTGAGTACTGAGGAGATGATAGCTCAGTTGATAAAGCACAAGGATAAAGACCTGAGTGTGAATCCCCAGAAGCTATGTAAAGCCAGGCACAGTAGTACACTTTTGTAATCCCGGTATTTCTATGGAAGATGGGAAAAATATCCATTAGATCACAAGCCAGTGAGTCTGGCACGTGTAGTGGGGAAAATGGCAAGAGAACCTGCTTCAAACAGGGTAGAGAAAGCTGCTCTCTGCTCTCCACACACATGCCTTAACATTACATGCACCTCCATTCACAAACACACACACACACACACACAAACTTTTAAAAAAATTTTTCAAATAAGAGAGCTATTGAGGACATTGACCTCTGGCTTCCACAAGCATGTACATAAACATGCATATGTATGTACACATGTACACACAAACACATATAGACACATACACACAGAGATACTAGTTTCCTATTCCCCACTTCAGTGCTCAAGAAATCTAAAGCCAGTAGTATTCAGTAAATGCTGCGTAAGGACAATAACAGTAACATCAGCAGTCCAGTACAACTCCACTAAGTTCTCAGACCAGTTCAGGATACTGGCATGAAAACTTCTCTTACTCTTGGCCCAGACATTTACTCTTAAGGTTTGCCTCCTCCTCAAAAGACTCTAGGAAATAGGGTTAGTTTTAAATTCTAGAAACTCTAATCATTCTTGTTTTCTCCAAGCTAAGAGCCTGAAGGAAGACTTCGGATACCTCATGAATATTGATGGGTCCCTGCGGTCACATGAATATTAACAACGCCCTGTGGCTTTCGGGAATAACTGCCCAGCTAGAAGGTCTAATATTAACCTTGGCTAGGCCAGAAAGGTGGAATAAGCATATGCCCATACATCCCCATGGGGAGTAATGGGTGGACAGCAGGGGCCAGTTTAGGGGTTTGCCTCTATGCAAACATGGGCACGAGGGCAATTAAGAAAAGACTAAACATGTGCCTCACATCCCTGGCACTGGAGGCTCTGTTAGCTGCTACCTAAGCAGGAATCCCCAATTCTCATGCTTTGCAAGTTAGGATATAGAAGCTAAATCACATACATTCAGGGGAAAAAAGCACTGTACAAATACACTGACCTAATTCAATTGCTAAAGCAGAGAAGCAGGCAAGGCTCAAAGTTAGACCACGTTGGAAAGAACTGAAGATCAAATAAGACTCAATCAGTTATGATTATGGACTTTGCAGGTCACATAGTAACAGTAATGAAAGATATACAAACTGAATTAGCAGACAAAGGGAAGGACAACAGGTTTAAGAGAAAAGACATTCTCAGGATGAAGAGGTAAGAAATGTAAAGGGTGAATCTCTATACCCACAGCTAGGGGTATATTTCAGTGATAGAAAACTTGCTGGCAATGCACAAGTTCAATCTCATACAATACATAGACATAGACATAGACATGTGTGTATGTGTGTGTGCATGAATATATGGTTTTATATATGTACACATGTAAAGATACTCATATCTACATATTTTGAACCAGGAGACATCAAAAAGAATGGCTTTTTTAAAAGTACTGTGAATCAAAAATAACTCTTAATAACTCTTGACCCTCACCCTGGGTCTAAGTTCAAAGCCTATTTCTACAGCGCATGGCAGTCCTACTAAAAAGGAAAAGCAGGTCAAGGAGCCTCTATGCTAGCCAGACTTAATGCTCAATGAAGAAATTCTCACCACCCTCACAGTCAAGGACAAACTACTCTGAAAACTTATAAAGTATCTCTTCAGTCCTCTAGGCTGATCATACTCAAAGGCCTTGACCCCTTAGTTCTGTCTGAAAGCACCAACCCAGCCCCCTTCATACACACTCAGGAATAGAGGGGTCTGTGGACCTAACCCAAGCTGAGGTGCTGAGAGGCCACACCTAGGAAGGTGGGGGCTTCTCACAGGAGCTGTGTTCCATCACACAATTACCATATTATGTGGTTCTAATAAAAAGAAATACTTGAAGTTTTATTAGTGCCATATAATAAAGTATTTATAGAATCTGGGGGGGGGGGAGTGGGCAGCATCAGAATTGTTAGTAATAACCTGGCAACAACAGTTCTCAGTGTGGGCCATCCAGGTTAAATCTGAATGCAGAGCCTCCACTGTGGGGGAAGGAACAGCATGAACACAACTTACAACACAGACCCTTTCCTCAACAGTGTGTCTCTGGCTTCTCTCTAACTAGCTGCAAGTGAGGTGAGGAAAGGCAAGAAGAATATGGAACACTAGCAAAATCAGTGGGCCTTGGCCCCAAAAGGCTGGGGGACAGAGAAAAGGGTACCATTGTAAGGATGAGTAGAAAGGTCTATTCTGGACCTAGACTAGCACTGCTCAACATAGCTAGCAGTTCTGAAACCTGCCCATTATTGTGCTCACCCCTTCCTATAGCACTCACATTCTTCACAAGGGTGCTGTACCCGACATCTACTTCCAGCACACACTCACAGCTTCTCACATAGGGCTCATCTTCATACATTCATCCTCAGGGCCACAGTATACACAATATACATATAAACACATAATATACACATGTACACACATGTGAGCACATGCATGCTCACCGCAGCATGCTACTTCCTCAAAGCACAGACTGCCTGCCTTTCCTGGGCACCTTCCCAGATGAAGACAGTCTAGATAAAAATGTCTTCTGAGTCTATATTCCTCTTTTAACATTTCAGAATTTTCTATTACCCAGAAAATCTCCCTAAAGAGAAAGAGAAGTAAGGGCTGTGGCATTATTACAGAGGAGACTATAAACAGAACAAATATAGAGTTGCTTTATTACAAGGCAGTGTGGGGCTGGTGGCTGGCTGATTATAGGGAAACTCCCCAGAGCTCTCTAGAGTCCCAAACCTCAATAAAGGACAGACTATAGCTGCCATCAAGTGAGCAGCAGTTAGATCCAGGGCACCCTAGAATCCCTCCAGATTCCAGTCCAGGATGTGATACCTGCCTTGGCTGAAGGTAAGGAGAAAAGCAAACACAATCTAAGAGCCAGGACTGTGCTTGGCAAAGAGCCAGCAGGCCATCTTCTCAAAGACAAACACAATTAGTTATGGTTTGGATTTCCTAAAATCAATAGATTCCAAATTTCAGTAGAAAACAAAATAAAACAAAGCAACTAGAACTCAAGAACAAATTGACAGATTCAAAACCCAGACATATCAAGAATAGTCCACGGGGGTGGTTAGAGGCAGGAGAGGAGCAATGTAACTGGCCGGACTGAAACAACCCAGACTACGCACAAGATCATAGAAGGAAGAGTGGGAAATCCACAGATCCTCCCTTCTGGGCTCCGGGCACACGGCGTCCCTTCCTGGGTGACTCACAGTGGGATCACCTTCACCCCCTACTTCATGTGGTAAAGCCCTCTTTATAAGGAGACACACTGCGAGCCTTCTCCTCCTCCTTGCCTGTGATCCAGGGCAATTGCGTCACTGACCCTCACACACTCCCTCCTCTTTCCAGCAGCCACCACACAAGGGATCTTGTCTTGTGGTCCCAGAAACCCTTTCATCTGGGCTCCAAACCCACTGTCACCTTGGCCTTGAATCACTCCTAAGGAGACACTTGGGAAACAGCAGGACAAAGAGTGTCTGACCCTGCAGGGCCATCCTCTTCTCTGCCCAAAGGCAAGACGCAGGGATAAGTTCTGAACCTGGTCCTATGTGAGCTCTCCCTACAGACTACACTTCCCACTGAATTGGATGATAATATCCATCACTCCAGTTCCCAAGCTGAGGGATAAAAAGAGATGAGAAGCATCCTTTCTGGCTGATTACATTATAGGTCCTCCACCTTACTTGTTTAGGGATTAAACAAGTCTTAGAAGTCTTGGAAGATGGCTGCCAAATATGTGCCCACCCCTATTTCTGTTCTCACCCCACTTGGCCAGTCTATTCTTAGCCCCAAGTAAAGCATTTGACAGCTGAAAATGTCAGTGTGTCTCAGACCCTTCTCCAAGATGGAGAAGTTCTTCCAATTCTCTTTCAGCTCATTCCCATGTTGCACAGTTCTAACATTTTTCCTTGACCTTCTGTGTAGGATAATTTCTGCTTACCCTTGTTCCTTTCACTTCAGAACCTGCACTTCAACTGGCAGGTTTACAATGAGATACAGTAGTGCTTTCTCATCGAATATATCTCATTAGAACAGTCTCAGAGATGATGTAGGACTGTAGAGAAAGAGTTGTACTAGAAAGTCAAAGGATGAGGTCTACACCATAGTAACTTATGAGACTTTGATTCACTCGATTTCTCTGAGCCAAACCATCGTATCTCCTTAGCCTTAAATGTCCTAGTGGGCTTAATACAAAACAATGACTATGTAAATTGATACCTTAGCTTTATTTATGTAGCCCTGGCTGTCCTTAAACTTGTTATGTACACAAGGCTGTCTTTGAACTCATAGAGACTTGCCTGCCTCAGTTTTCACAGTGCTGACATCAAAGGCAGCACCACTACACCAGCTTATTTTTATTCTTTTTTATCTAAGTAGGTGATCAAACTCTTGTGTTGATTGTACTCAGTGGAGCCTGCCTATTTCACTAGATAGCTATAACATCATAAAGACAAAAGTCCTTTGAACACGCTGCAGCTGCTGGTAGGGGTAGGGTACGCCTGTGATCCTAGCACTAAGTGAAGCTGGGGCAGGAAGATTATGATTGCTAGACTAGCCTAGACTACAAGTAAGACCCTGTCAAGAAAAAAGAGAGAAGATGAGGAGTGGGGGGGAGGAGGAGGGGGGAAAGGATGGGATGAAAGGGCAGAAGACAGAGGAGATGAAATAAAAAACTTTCAATGGATCAGCCAAAGTAAAAAATATGCAATGTCCCTAGGGAGGGAGGCCACAAAAGATAGTAGTTAAAGTACTGTTGAGAAGGTTTATAACAGCAAAAGTGAATAGCAAGCATATAAGGAAAGCAGAATGTAGAGGACCAGAGGACATGACCTGAGAGGAAGTAACATCTTCATTGACATCCAAACATGAAGAGAAGCAAAGGATGTAGCTTGGTGGTAGGGCACTTGCTTCACATAGAAAAACAGAACAAGCTGGAAATGTTTTTTGCTGTTGTGTGTGTGCCTCTGGCAGTATTATAAGGAGAAACCCCACATGCTAAAAACTACAGATAAGAAAACAATGAGTGGGCTGGAGAGATGGCTCAGCTGTTAAAAGGACTGGCTGCTCTTCCAGAGGACCTAGGTTCAATCCCCAGCACCTACAGAAAAGAATGGGCTTCAGAAACTGACAGCAGCTCACAGTGACTGAAAGTGAAGATGTGTGGGTGTGGGTGTGGCCTAGCTAGCATAAGAATGGGGATAAAAGTAGTGCTTCAATTTAAGGGCCTTTGGCCGATTGGGGAGTGTGGACTTTAGGGGTGACTGGAAGCCACGGACCTCCTAAGACTCTCTTTGGTGAATAGCTTCCCCCTGGTTCCTTCCCTGATTGTGGATCTCCTGAGCTAATGGGTATTAGGAAAAAGACAGAGGGTCAGGCTGGGTCTGCTTATTTCTTTTCATCCTTTAGCAACAGAGGAATTCAACAGTTCCCACCTCTTTCCTCATGAGACTCTCTAGTCCTTTAAATGCTTGGTTTACTTTCCAAACAGGCTCTGTCTCGGCCCCCTTATTGCCGTCCCCACCCAGCAAGGAAAATCCTTTGATTGTGTAGCTGATGCCTTCCACCTAGCTGTCCTATTGACCTGGGCTCTTAGCCTCTTTTCTTGACTATTTCCTCACCATCGCCATCCTCCAAATAGGGCTGTCAAGTGACCCTGCCAATAATCCACATTTCTAATCCAAAGCTCATTTCTTATCTCTCACCTGCGTTCCACCAACTCTGTCAATATTTACTTCTCTCCTCAATCCTAGATTCCCTTAACCTCGAGAAACAATTTGGTAGCCCTCTAACAGAAGACTAAGATAATGCTGGCCAAACATGTGATCAATCTGGGTAAGAAAGACCTCATATCTAGCTGATAATGGCAGACTAGAAAATAAACCAAATGAAAGCCTCCACCCCTTCCCTTTCTCCTGTACCTCATTAAGTTGCCTATATCATAGTTTAAGGCTTAGAATCAATGCCCTACCGGAAAATCACCACAGTCCTTAACTTTATCTCTTGCTTACACCATTTAACCTTAGAAACTTGGCATTGAGGAAGAAATCTTTAACTCACCCTTCTACCTATGAACTGGCAACTGAGGCTCCATGCTTGTAACAGCCAAATGTCCTAGAAGTTCTTGCTTATCTTTGTCTTTCTGTTTTGTTTTGAGTTTTTGTTTGATTTGATTTGATTTTGAAACAGGACTTCTTTGTGTAGCCTTAGCTACCCAAGGACCAGCTCTGTAGACCAAGCTGGCCTGGAATTCACAAAGATCTGCCTCCCTCTGCCTCCCAGTGCTGGAATTAAAGGTATGAACCACCACATCCAGCAAAGATTTGTTTATTTTGATTTTATCTGTATGACCATTTTCTTTCTATGTGCTGTGTATTCAATGACAGAGGAGGACAGAAGAGGGCGTCAGATCTGCCGGAACTGTTTATAGCTGGTTACGAGCTACCATCTGGGTACTGGGAACTGAACTTGGGTCTTCTGCAAGAGCAGCACGTGCTCTTAAGCACTGAGCCAGAAGTCTTTTTTCCAGGGTGGCTCATGCCTGTAACCAAGCACTCAGAAGACTGAGGCAGAAGGATTGTCACACATTCAAGGTCATTCTGAGCTACATAGTAAGTACTAGACTATTCAGGGCTTCATAGTAGATCCTATTTCAAAAAAATAAATAAAACAAAATTTGGAAAAAAAAGAAAGAACCCCCCCCTTACCTTAGGGTATAATCACTAAACTGATAGATCCAAAGGGATGAATTCCACTTTCCACTCACAATATCCTTTCATTTGGTTGATTTTTGGTTTTCTGAAACAGGTCTCCCTATGGAGCTCTGCTTGCCCTGGATTTGTTAGGTGGGCCTCAAATTTGCTGTGATCCTCTTTCATCAGCCTCTCAAGCCTAATTCGCCACACCCAGCTGCACAAAGTCTCTAAATTCTAGGATGATGCTATTTAAAGTAAGAGCAGAGCCTGGGTGCTGTGGCTTGCACCTCTAATCCCAGCAATCTACTCAGGAGGCTGATGGGAGAGTTTGAATGCAAAGGCAGTTTGAGCAGCACAGCAAGATCCCCTCTTTAAAATAAATACAAACAGTATGATCAGACAACTGGTACCAATCCATAACTTACATTGAGGCTTGATAAGAGAGTAAAAGAAGCTGAGCACAAGCCTTTAAACATGTCTATAACATGCTAGCATTGTCATGATACCCACATGTGTGTTCAGAGGACTCATCTATAGAAGAGCTTGGATGCAGTTGAACTTGTATAAGCCCTGTGGAGCTCATGTTGCCTATCACTTACATGTAATGCAAATTATTTTGAAAAGCACTTGCTGACAGTCTCCATGGAAGACACCAATAGGTCCTGGGTAGGAAGTCAACTCCTCTCTTCTCTCTTTCTGGGGTCAAAAGAGAGTGAACCTGCTGCCTTGGGTAGGGACAGGAAGCTGTTCCCACTAAATCACTGGCTGTATGGGGTGAAGAGGAGGGCAGGAATT
>JADRCD010214550.1:56106-86135 GCA_019843815.1 Montemys delectorum | reverse complement strand
AAAAAAAAAAAAAAAAAAAAAGGTTTATTTTATTTTATGTAAGTACACTCCAGCTGACTTCAGACACTCCAGGGGAGGGAGTCAGATCTCATTATGGATGGCTGTGAGCTACTATGTGGTTGCTGGGATTTGAACTCAGGACCTTCAGAAGAGCAGTCAGTGCTCTTAACTGCTGAGCCATCTCTCCAGCCCCTCTCGGTGTCTGAAGAAGCCAGCACAAGCACCGTCCTGAACAGAAGCTGGCTTGGGGTTTTTCTCAAGGACACAGATATTCACTGACAAAATTTAGACTGAAGTTCCACACGTTAGGGGTTACCAGTAAAACCATCTACAGAGGGTAAGGGTGGGCAGTCACCTGGCTAGGATAACTAGCACAGTGGGTAACAGGTGGGCCGTTACATCACAGGGATCATTAGTACAGCTGGAAGGAGTCGATGACTGACATCTGTGGACAGCTAAGGTGAGGGGTGGCTGCATGCACACCGATGGATGACGGCTGCAGCAGCTCAGAGTGACTGGCTATGCATCTGTGGATATCTAGCACAGGTAGGGGTGACCAGTTAAATGGCATTGGATAACTCGTCTGGTGGGGATGCTCCACTTGTGGTGTATCTATAGACTAGCACAGCAGGGGAGAGGTGGCTTGTGGTAGATGAGGGGCATAGCCAAGGAGGCCTTCTCTAAAGCTGAATCTCACCGGTGTGCCTTGGGGAAGACATCTCCTTCCTTTGAGCCTGAGTCCCATGGGCTACCCAGTGATGTGGCACCTGCTGTGTGCCTGAGAATACATTCACAGTGTTACCAGGGGCACTTGTGTGGGATTCAGGAGTCTGAGGTAACTGTTTAGAAGAGCACCTACACTCTGGTGAGGGGCTACCCACCTCTCCACAGGGAGGTAAGACCCGGCTGCCCCTTTCCCCACATCCCTATGTGCTTCCAGACACTCTCCCCTGAGGGGGAGACTAACGTGGCCCTCCAAGGACAGCCTCAGCCTCTGGGCTGTGACCATCATGTGGCCACTTTTGTGGCCAAGCTTGAACCCAGTAAATCACCAATAAGCAGGAGTCAGCCATGAGGTTCCCTGAAAAGGGCCGGTAGCAAAACCAACAGACACATTATAACCACCAAATAGGATGTCCTGGCTCCAGGGAACCCAGGTGGGACCTGACCCAAAGAAGAAGCAACTGGGTTTTCAGAGTACACTGTCCTTCCTGAACGCCCCCAAAAGGCACAGGCTGTGCTTGCCGCTCTCCCTGAGAGCAGCAGGAGCCAAGGCTGCAGAGAGGCTCTGGGAGCTCCTAGCCTGTGTTTTGGATCCAGTAGAAGTGGGCTGCAGTCACCACTTGTGCTCACCCCACCCCCCACCCCGCACGCCACAAGCTTTCCAGCCGCAGCCATTAGGTGACATCATGGGGTCAGGGGCTATAAACCAAACTCAGACAGAAGAAGAGAGAGAACGGGAGAGGATGGCCCTCACACTGACTTCCTGTCTCCTGATCATCTGCTGAGGAGATTCACTGTTATTCCTGTGTCAACTTCAGTCCCTCCCTGTCTCGAAAGTTTTCCTCCTTCACTGCCAAAGCCACATGCTCCCCTCCTCCACCATACTTGAGTGGAGCCAGGAAAGCTGCACCAGACTGGGTCCCTCCACCTCCTAAGCATACCAGGACCCTCTCCCTGGGAGCCAACTTGGCCTCTGGCATAGCTAGTGCATAGCCACAACCTGCAGACCTTCCCAGTCTGCCCCCAAGCTGGTGGCTCAAGGGGTAGGTGCTGCCCAGACGAAGTGACTCTGAGGTTCAGGTATTGGCCTCTAAGTGACATCACATAGATCAATATCACCCTGGGACATCCACACCCTTCTCTGGACCTCAGTTTCCCCAGCTGCCAAAGGAAAGGGTGGGTCTGGCTTCTGAGGTCCCAGACACAGATGGATGACGGGGTGAGTCAGAGCGCAGAGCTGTGGTCTCACGTGGAAACAGAACTTCACTGATTTCACGAGAGGCAGAGCACTTCCAGCTTCCCAAGTTAATCACCATGGGAGCGATTATCTGGCCATCGGACCATCCTGCCTGCCCTCCTCGACGCTCCATCCTGTCTTCACAAACCTAGAGGGAACGTCTTCAATTTATACAGACCATCAATCACATGCAGAAAGATTTCTGTTTCGATAGCAGGGCGTAAAGGAACTACTAAGAGTCGCTGGAGTTGTTCCTAAAGTGTCCAGACATTCTTCTGTCTCTGGGACACTGAGGCCTCAGAGTCACATGCCATTTCTATGATTTCTTTTAAAATTTTACAGGCCATCATTCCTTCATCCAGTAAGGATGGTCCCCATCTTGCCTACCAAGCTGGATTATGTGCTAGCGATACATCCCAAGAACTCTGTTACTTCCTACCTGGACCAGAGATGGCAAAGGGTCTAACCTATAACTCCAGTCCCTAACAGCCTCTCAGATCATCTCAGTCCTCCTCCAGAAAACCCTTGTTCATCCACAGAGCCTCAGCAGCTCAGAGTACACATTAATAAATCATAGATTTTCCTACAATCCCTCTGCACTGCCCGAGAAAATGGCTACTGATTGTTCCGCCACACTGGTTCATTGGCTTTTAAGTCATTCCAGATCATAGAGCCAGGCCCTGCTGCCCTCCGTTGGCCTCCTCATCTTCACGACTTTTCTGACTGGGGGTTCATTTGTCTACACTGCAAAACCTCATGCTCATCTGACAGCGCGTCCTATGCACGCATTATTTATTGCTGAGATCTCTGATTACAACACAGTCCAGCTGGAGTCTGACAAAAGGCAATCTGCAAGCCACTAGCCATGCCCTGAAGCCCATCACATCCTCACCCAAGTGTGCTCCCCATTTGATCTTAAAGATAGCATGTGAAGAAAGAGCAGTCTGTCAGGCCACACCTCTGGGGCTTCCAAAGCCCAGGGTTCTCAGAGCATGTCCTCAATGAGCACGCATTGCCTCATGACCCCCTCTAAGGCTGAAGTCATGGAGAAAGTGTTCTCTAGGAGAGCAATGAGGATTGTCTCCAACTGAAATGTTCTATAAATGTCTGCGAGGCCCTCACCTCCCGAGTAACTCAGCTCACACCGTGTACTTGGCTCTTGCCCACACTGTGGAACCCAGCCCTGCCTCCCTGCGCCCCCACACCCCCACCACTGCCTCCTAAAGACAGAGCATCCACATTGTCCTCTTGGCTGGCACTGTCCTGGCATGGGGAAGGGCCGATTTATGCACATCTACTGCCATGTTGACAAACTGCTGGACTGAAGAGTTAAGAATAGCATCGATCTGCCCTGACTGGGGTAACAAGGGAGTGAGGAGGGCCAGTGGCCTGGAGCACTGGATCCAGGCTGCCTCTGTCCTGTGCAGACATGGGAAGAGAGGTGTGGCCATGCTGTTGCTCTCTCCCGCAGGAATGAATCACTTCCAGATGCTGCCCCAGCACATGGTGCCCAAAGCTATGGGTCCAATATCTTGGAGAGTCCCCCCAGGCAGATGGCACAGCTAACAAAGGCTGTTTCTCCCATCATGTCTGTGCTTGGCACCCTCAGGGAAGCCACTCCCCAGTAGCCAGCAAGTCCTGAGACAGACCTCAACGGTGAACTCCCTTGTCTGAAACAAACCACGCCCCTCCTTCCTCCCTGGGCTGATCTCACAGGGCACAGGGTTCTCATGGCCGACAGTGCAGAGCTGCACACTGGGTGTATGACCTGGGTTCTCTAGGTTCTTAGTGGAAACAGGAGAGTAATCAGTAACTATGTTGTAGACGTATGGGCTGAAAAATGTGTGCAGAGGCTATGGTCAGGTACTTAGAAGAGGCTGGCTTTTGCTGATGTCTGATGTTTGTGGCCCCTGCAAGTCTGTATGTTGGAAACCACTTTTCCAAGTGACAATATTAGGAGGTGGAGCCCATGGGAGACAATAAGTCACATGGGTAGGGCCCTCATGAATGGATCAGTATCCTATAACGGAGGACTTGAATGCTCTCTCCCCACTTCTACCACATGGAGGCACAGGGGAAAGCCAGCCATCTGTGAAGAAATGACACCTTACTCAACAGAGTATATTGCTACTTTGACTGTGAACTTCTCATACTCCAGAACACCAGAACTGATGAGACCCATTTCTGTTGCTTATAAACCATGCAAAGTACAGGACTGTGTAACGTTGGGCCAGGGGGGACTAAGGTGACCCTTCCTCATCTTCACCTCTACCTCCACTGCTGTCATCTTCATCACCATTACCTGTATTACCGCTATGATCACCATCTCCACGATCCCTATAACCAGCACCACCACCAGCAGCATCCCCACCATCGTGATGATCATCATGACCATCACCACCATCACCTTCATCATGCTCACCACCACCACCATCATCACCAGCAGGAATAGCATCGCCATCATCATCCCATCACAATCATCATCATCCTATCACATTCATCATCATCACCAGCAGCATCACCATCACCAGCAGCAGCAGCAGCACAGCCACCACTGTCACATGGATGACTCAGCCCTCTGCTTCTCCTCAGCTGATCTAATCCCTGGGCTCCTGAAGAGTAGGAAGTAGAGCGCTAGTAAAATGGCCTATAGACACTGGGGTTCTGTACCTGCTGGGATATATGCCATCGTCTCTTCCTTTGGCAATGTGCTGTATTTCTGAACAAAGTAGGCAAAGCCTTGTGCTAAAAGTTCCTAGGACACTCAGAGATGCCTGCTCTTGCCCCTGCCACCCCTCCTGGGTGCCCGGGAGAGAGCCCGTGCTCATTTTGCACCATGGTCCTCCAGGTCCATGTGCCCTGGACACTCTCCAAGTGTGGCAGCATGTCCCCCACTGGTGTAGACTGAGAAAACACCCAAGGCTGCAGGAACAAGTTCCTCCTAGTCCCGGAGCTGAAGTCCGAGACCAAGGAGCCAAGCTGGGTCCTGATGAGGCTCCTTGACCTATCTTGTCACCATGTCCCCAGAAGACACAGAGCCTAAGCTTGTGCCCACTTGGGAGGATGCTGACACCATAACAGGGCTCTGCTCTTGTGACCTCTGACCATGATCACCTCCAAGGCCCAACTACAGGGCCTCAGGGTTCCATCTAAGAATCTGAGTTCAGTTCATGGCTGGAGCTTTACTTGGAGTTCCATGTCTTGCTAGGCAATCCTCAGATGTGAGCGCCGCAGTCCAGCATATGTCATTGCTCCTATTTGCCTACTTGGGGCTTACAGAGAGGAAATGGTTATTGCTTGGCTTCAAGCTCTCAGCATGACCAGGTCTTTGAGTGAGAGGAGTCAAGACAGGGTTTCTCTGTGTCTAGCTGTCCTGGAACTCGCTCTGTAGACCAGGCTGGCCTCAAACTTAGAGATCTGTGTGCCTCTCCCTCCCGAGTGCTGGGATTAAAGGTGTATGCAACCACCCCTGGATTTTGTTACTACATCTGATTGAGCAGGTGAACCAACCATTCAAGCCACAACTCTATCAACTTGTGCCCAATGGTGAGATGGGTGCAGTACCTCTGCCACAGGATGCACCATTCTGCTTTGACTGTCAGTTGATATTCATTCCCCACAAGCTCTTCCTTTGTAACTCAGAGGACTGTGACATAGTGGACACCCTTCCAAGTACTTCCTGAATCACCTGTCCATCTGGCTGCTGGTGACATAGTCAGATGGGTGGTACCATTTAGCGCTCCGTTTATCACTGGTTGTTGGGGAAGCAGTGAATTTAATTTAGATGTTTGGGCCCCAGATCCAATAGCACCCCACCTGTAGGCTGTTATGTGCTCTGGCAGGGAGCTCTGCACTGTCTACTTTCTCATGAGAGCCTCCATGAAGAATAATGGGGCATTCCAAGCAACACACCGGATCCCATCTGGTTGAAACATTGTCCCTCTGCATGCCGAGTGAATGTTAATGCGGCTGCTGTAACGAGTGTCCACAGACCTGGCAGGTTCAATCAGCCAAGTTTGGAGGTCAGCAGACCTTAAGGAGAGGTGTGCACAGGTTGAGTGGTGCTGGCAGGCCCCCCACCCCACCCCAAGGGACACGGTATCGTAATCTGAGCGCTTCCAGTGGTACCCACATCCCCTGGCTCCCTTCCATCTGCAAAGCCAGTTCTGCAGGTTTCCTCCATCTCTCTCACCACATAGCGACAGTTCCTCCCAGGCTCTGGCCTAGGGAAGGACACTGTGGTGCTCCCATGCCAGCCCAGATTACCCAAGGGATCTCCCTGCCTTAAGATGCTTCACTCAATCCCAAACCTGTGAGATCCTATAACAGAACGTCAATAACAAGTTAACGCAGCCGGGCGGTGGTAGCGCATGCCTTTAATCCCAGCACTTGGGAGGAAGAGGCAGGTGGATTTCTGAGTTCCAGGCCAGCCTGGTCTACAGAGTGAGTTCCAGGACAGCCAGGGCTATGCAGAGAAACCCTGTCTCAAAAAAACAAAAACAAAAAAAAACAAAAAAACAAAAAACAAAACAAAAAACAAAACCAAAAAACCAAAAAAACAAAACAAAACAAAAAAAAACCCCAAGTTAACACTTTCTAGTGTTCTGGGGTTGGGCATTCTGTCTGCACACTACTTTTCTTTTGGGTGGCTGTCGTAACAATGTATTCAGGGAATGAACTGGGGTTGAACAGGTTAAGAAACCTATTCTATTTCATGTGGGGAAACAGAGGCCCATATACAGCGACACCACACAGGAAGAAAGCATTTGACTTCTTAGGTGATTTTCATTAACTGTGCATCTCTTCTGGAGTCCCCTCTGAGAACCACGTCTCAGGGCTACCAAGGAGGAAAGCAAGTGACATCATGTCCCAGAAGTCACAGATTCCCACCAAGAGTCACCTAAGTTGGAGAGCTGACCCCTGCCCTGCCTACCTCCATCATTTCTGAGTGGTCACCAAAATCAGCCACCCCCATCACTGCCGCCCTGCTCCTAGGCCCAGCCTCCAACAGAGGGGAAGCTGTTATCAGAGAGATTCAATTTCCTGCTATCCCCATGGACTCCCATCTTCCTGCCCATGGCTCCATCCATCATGTTCAAAGATGAGCTCCAGAGGTAACCCCATATTGTCTCCAGTGGCTGACTGCCTCTGGCCTGCGTCTAGTCACCTGTTGAGTGTGAGACCCACACGCATCTCAGAACTCATCTCAGAACTCGTGCGTGTGCTGCCTAGGGCTGGACTCTGAGCTAAAGTTCCCAATGACTTGAGAAAAATCATTTAGCTTCCTGTTGGGGGTAGGGGTAGGGATCAGATAAAGATGGCCCCTGCCTCTCTGGCTCCAGGAGACAATTGTCTGACCCTCATTTCTGCCCTCAGCCTCCAGAGAACGCAAATGTGTGGTTTAGTGAGCCCTTTATGTCCCCACTTCATTCCTCATAGCTCATGTAATTTCACCCTGGCTTAGCCACAGATCTCCAAAACCCCAATGGAGCAAACTGTAAGAGACATATTCTGTTTCTCCCTTCAAATGCTCTGAGCACCTGCCCCCTCCTGACCTTTTTGGACTTGGTCTCCACATTCTTGTGATTAGACTGTTACTCTCTCCAGTATGTCCTTTCAAATCCTGCCCCTAACATAAGCTGGATCAATTCTTCCACCCAGGTCCTATGGTTGTGACTAACACCTGTGCTGCCTGTCCTATTGACCTTCTTATCTCCCACTCTCCATGGATGCTCCCTACCTGGTCTTGCTTTCAACAGGACAGCCATTAATAGCACAGGAAGACAGGGGACAACCAGGGACCTTCGAGGAATCAATGGGGGATATTGGTGCAGAGACACCCTCAGGTGGATAAAACCAGGGGATTTTCTTTTTTGAAGGCTGCTCCATCCACCAACCACAGCCACGCATACCCCGGAGGACCCCCTGCCCTGTGGCCATCTGAGGTGGGTCCCGTGCTTGGCAAGCCATAGCAGCTGACTAATTTCACTCAGCACATGAGCCTGACAGAATGAAGGATGGGTTGGATAACCACGTGGGTCCTCGTGCCAGGCTAGCTGATTTCACAAGCAGGAGGGCAGCCTGCCAGGGCACTCCGCCTAGTCAAGGAAGGCATCCTGCCACCCTTCCCACAGTGAGGGCCCGGGGCTCTCCAGAACCTCAGCACCCAGGAGCTTTCTCCCCTTGGCTACTGTCTCCTCCACCCTACCTTCTGACATCTGAAGAGTCACCCAGAGTAGCAGGAGCTGTGCCATTTGGCAACAGCACCCAGTTCAAATCCTATCTGTGCTGTGTCTAGCCACAACCCTGCCCTATGCCTCAGTTTCCCCATCTGTAAAAGGGTGCTGTTTTAAAATAAGGAGACTGCTGAGTTTCCGTGAGAAGCGGTGACCTTAGGCACCTGCTATACTGGGACAGGCGATGTCACCCAAGGTTGGGGATAGGCATCAACACTCTGGAAAAGGGCAGCTCCCAGGGAGGAATGAAACTATACAGCCTCATTGTGACACTAAGTTGTTGTGATCTACTCACAGCCCTACAACTACTCAGCAGGCCCTTCTGTTATAAGTAGTAACATCCACCCACCCCCCATGTGGGAAACCTGTGACTACCCATCCCCCAACACTGGTTCTTGAGACCACATCACTCCAGGACCTGAGAAGCATCTGTGACAGAGATGAGGACAGTCACTGAGCTGAGCCTAACTGACGATAGGTACAGTGAAGCCAAGTTGCCGCAACAGGGCCCTGTGCTCTCACTACTAAGGGGGTTGTGAGGTGGCTGTGTATGCCCAAGAGGGAATCAACAGACAGACCCAGCAACCAGTCGCAGGTGACCTGAGCAATCCTAGTGGAATCCCCGTTTGCTGGTGGCACAAGGGAAACAGAACCCAGCTATGACCCTCTGAGGCCACAGACTGGGTCCCTACTGAGCAGTGTGGGGACTGAATGCATCACTAATGTGAGGTACAGCCACTGTCACTGCAAGCACTTCTCAGATCCATGTAGATCTATAGAAGGATAACTCCCTGACACCAGACTGGGAACAGCAATGACGTGTGTACATGGCTGGGCCTGTCCTCCTGCCAGCATGGCCACCCAAGGACCCATAGGAAGCAGGGCCCAGAAGTAACCTGCTTCAAACTCATAGGAGGCAGGGCCACAGGCCTGGCTGAGCCCACCCCCACTCTGAGAAATGAGATCACTGTGTAAAGACATGGACACTGGGCAGGAGAGGACATGCGACCACTACTGGCCACAGATGCTCATGTCTACCCTAGAAAGACAGTGGCACTGGGGGGGGGGGCGGTATCTGTCCTCTGGTCACAGCCCCTTCTCACACTCCATTCTGAACCTTTTAGAGGTCACCACAGCTCTGGGTGCCATGCTCCATTCCTTGGTGAGAGATGAACAGTATCTGAAAATGACAACTCAGAGGCACAGCAAGAAATACTTAACTGAAAGGAGACAAAGCACCCACAGGGTCCAGCGTGTGCTCCCTGGGCATCCTCATAGGGTCCCAGGAACAACTCTGCCCTTCTCAAGGGCAGCTGAGGATTCACGAGACATCATTATGTGTGGCCTGGTAACTAGCTAAGTCAACAGTGGCTTGAAGCCTCCCAGACACCCCAGGATGGAGCCCTCAGGAGGACACAGGCAGCTAACCTGCCTCCTGTAAAGCTCAGAATGGCACTGGTGTCAGCAAGCTGAGCTGGCCGCTGGCACATGTAACTTCATCCATGACGCAATTTCTTTCCTTACTGTCCAGAGCACACCGCATATAGTCGATGGAGCTTTGGACACTATGGTTCTTTGTGCTTTTCTTTTCTCCAGCTCAGAAGGGGACGGAAGCAGTCTGCACTCCTCCTCTTGCACATTGTAGCCTGTGGAGAGTCAACGTCTAATGGGCTCAGATGGCACGGCTCTAAACAGGCTCAGCTTTGGAGACGTGTCATACACCACAAAGCCCAGACTTTCCATCCACACAAAGGTAACTGGTTCTATCTGGCATCTACTGTAGGCTTCTGGTGGCCATGCCTTCATATCTTTCTTCAAGACCTGTGGTCTGGGCAGGGCTGCCCAGCTCCAAGAATGGACATGAAATCCAGCCCTTCATCAATTGCCTGTCCATGGGGCTTGGAAGGCCAGTGACCTGAGCAACAATCACAAAGCCAGCGGTCTGGGGCTGCTCGGGGCTGAGCTGCCCATCTGATACTTCTCTGAGCTCCGACTCGCCCCTTACACCAGTATTTCCACCAGTACTGGAAAGTGTCCAGGCCGGATTCCCCCATCTGCAGCCAAAGGCTCTGGAACGGTTATTTTTCCTATTGCTGAGATAACATATCCCGACAAAAGCAACCTCAAGCTTGTAAGAAATATAAATTCCAGGCCTCTCAGGCTTGAGTCAGAATCCTTGGGAGGACCCACGGGGACCCAGCAGTCCCTGAAGTCCTCAAATGGATGCCCAACTTACAGCCTGAAGGCGCTTATACTTACATGGCCCAGAATAGCTCTGAATGTGGCCCAACACAAAACTGGAAACTGACTTAAAATATTGAGCTTCTCGTGGTTTCTGTACCTCGACTGGGTGCTTTCTCAACATAAACTGTACATGGTAAGGTCACGTTGCCATGTCAAATGGACATACAAACTAGCTGAGCACATGAGAACCAAGAGATATTTGTCCAGAGATGCCAGATCCACCTCTGTGGCACAAAACAGGATGCTACTGACCACTAGCATGCTGTCCTTGGAGCCAGACACATCTCAACATCCTTTCCAATGGTCCAGCCCTCAGGCTGACCACCACAACCCGAGTGTATGAGGACATGACTCCCACTACACCAGGCGCTCACCCCAGGGCCGGCACCACTATGACAAAGCGCTGCACTGATGTTTATGGAGCTGAGGGGAGGGCTTGGGGCTTGAGGAGACATTTGGAGGTGTCATGGAGGAGGTGGGATAAGAACTGGTCACTGGAAGGCTGTGGAGCTGACCAGACAAAGGAGGAGGAGAATTCCAGGCAAAGGTCACTGTGAGGGTAAAATTGTGGAGGTGGGAAAGCTTGGCTGTGCTTGGAAGCTGCATGCAGGAGCAACTGGAGCCAATAAGCTCCAAAGTAGACACGGGGTCATAAAAGGAGACACGGCGAGGAAGAACCAGCAGCTTCCTGTGACTGGCAACAGGAGCCTGCAGAGCTTCAGTGAAACCCAGGCACTGCCCCTCCCACCCAGGCTGCCCTGCCCGCCCTGTCTGTCTTCCCAGACCACTATCCCGAGACCCTGCTGGGGGAGACAAGAGCAGCAAGAGAAGGAGGGGGAAGACCAAAAGGATTTGAGACACTCCAAGATAAACATGACAGGCTGAGCCCTAGTCCACCAGCCATGGGAAAAAAATTAGCATTAGCCAGCGCATTTTAATAAAGCACACAGTCTGGTTTTGATTTCACAAATGTAAAAAAAAAAAAAAGAAAAAAGAAAAAAAGAAAAAGAAGAAAGAAAGAAGGAACACAAGAAATCTGGAATTAAGCTGGACTTCAGTCTGTTTTTATAAACTACATTTGGGAGTCTATTGGTATTGCTAAGATTCAATTTACAGTCATTTCTTCGAGCCAAAGAAAAGGAAAGAAGACCCCGAACGGGCATGCTACAGGGGTGCTGGCTACACGGCTGGTGTCTCGCTGCTTACAGGCTTCCTGCACGGTTTGGCTGGTACACTCTCTCGAAGTTCTCATCACCTACACCACGTGATGTCACAGTAGGGCTGTCACTTTCCCTCTTGTATCCCCATGGAGTTTGCAGGCTCATCCCAGAGCAAGCGTCCAGTCTCAAAAACCACGACACTGTGTCCTGGTGCAAGCTGCTCAGGGAACCCAGAAGAGCTGGCTACTGAGCTTCCCTAGGCCAGGAAAGACACTGGAATCCCTCGAGTGCAGGTCCCAGCAACCAGGTGAGCTGCAGTCCAGGCGCCATCAACAGGGACCTCCGCTAGATCCACAGGTCACACTAGCAGCATTACACACCTAGACCAGATACCTGCAACTGAAGCTCTGCTGGCTTTCAAGACAAAAGATGCTCCCCACAGGCCCTCAAGCCCCGAGGACCTCTCACTCCACCTTCACCTGCTGAGTTGCTGGAAACTTCTGGTATCACAAACCTTGCTATTGTGTCTCCTAGGAGAACATCTCCTGAGATCAGGGTCCTTGCTCTCTTAGGAGCTGCCCTGAATCACAGCAGCTTCCTTGGGTCCTTCGGCCACATCCCCACTTCCAACCAGGATAAACAACAGGGAGCCCTCCCGAGCCAGTGTCGACTTCACTTGGCACATAGTTCTCCAGCACAGAGTAACTTATATTCACACAAGCACACACTGGAACACGCACGTGCACTGTACAGGTACAGCAGCCTCCCAGAAGCAAGTGCTGCACGCCCTGCGTCCTCTTCTGTTTAAGGTACCACACTGGTGCTGAGATATGAAGCCATCTTCTAACTTCCAGCCCCACACATTTCCCTCTACAAGAACAGCAGCCCCAAAGTCCTGGAGCTGGCATACTGGCCTTGCAGAAACTAACATGCCAGAACCAACTGCCAGATGCTGAAGTCCTATCTCTCTCTCAGGTGCAGACACAGGAACTCCAACAGGGAAGTGGGGGCCCAGAACCTCAGCCCTTCAAGCCTGCTAGCCTTAGCTGGGAGAAGCCCATCTTTCCATTCTTTATTAATGGCTGACTAGGGAAGGCCATGTCAAGACGCTATTGGCAAAACCTAACGAGCCCTATGGAATACAGAGGTACCCTTGAATGAAAAGGGGACATTAGAGTGGATAGCCCTTTCCAAGTACTGGTTATTCACATTTACCACCAAAGGACATCATGACCATTGCAACCTGGTGGTGTAGAAAGCAGGATGCTCTGAGGGGTAAGATTGAGACCCTGTGGTGTGCACAGTGAGCATGGGTCCTGTGCACACCACAGTGTGACAGACAGCAGTGTGCATGGAAGAGTGGGGGATGGGTGGGTAGTCGTATGACAGTGTGTAAAACGAGTGGGCAATGGGCAGGTAGTCATGTGATGGTGTATAAAAGAGTGGGGGATGGGAAGGTTGTCATGTGGGAAAGTGCCTGTGTTCCATTACATAAGCATGGCTGTGTCTGAATCTACACAAATGAGTCTGCATGTTTGTGGGTGTACATGTATGCACTACACATGTGAGTATGTGCACATGGTCTAAGTGAGTAACTTGCATGTAAATGATGTGTATCTGTGTTGGGGGCACATAAGTAATAGTATGTATGAGTCTGTGTGCATGAGTGGTGGGTGTGTGTGAGCCTATGTGCACATAAGTGATTGGTGTGTGTGTGTGTGTGAATCTATGCACACATGAGCAATGATATGTGCCAGTGCATGTGTATGAGTGATCAGTGTGTGAGTACTGTGTATGTGAGTCTGATGACACACACATAAAGATGTGTGACTATCTGTGTGTACATATGTGTACACACACACACGTGTGTGTGTGTGTGTGTGTGTGTGTGTGTGTGTGTGTGCGCGCGCGCGCGCGCGCATGTGCATTCGTGTCAGTGTATGCCAAAGTTCCTTCCTTGGATGAGCTTTTAATGTACTTGATTTCAGGAGAGAATGAACCCTTCCTCCCAGGGCATAGGCCCAGCCTCCATGTGCAAAGCAACCCTTAAATCTAGGGTTGCCTCTGGCTCTGCCATGTCGGGAGGAGAGCCCAGGTCTCCCTGAGCTCCCTGAGGTAGAGGGCCCATCCGGGGAGTCCACTGCAGCAAAATGAATGAGACGAAGACTTCACATGAGGTGGTGACAGCACTAGCTCCATCCCGGGACAGGACCCTGTGCCCCTGGTACCACGGCATGGTGGACTATGAGCCGGGCATCTTCTTTCATCCCTGGTGAGCACACTGCACTTTAGGCAGGCAGCGGAAGCAGAGTGACGAGCCCTGCCAGGACCCCAGAGGCACGGTGACCTGTGAGGGCAGGCCTTGTGGTTCAAGCTGGGTTCTCCCGCCTCTCAGGAGTGAGGAGAAAAACAAACTCCAAGCCAAAAGCCGAGGAAACTAAGCAGATGTGGCCAAGAAAACTCACATTTTTCTTTCCATTTTCTTTCTGGCTGCATGTCTGAAGGGTGGAAAGACCGCTTAGTCCTGACCCGTCTTTCCAAAGTGTGTGTGGTGTATGTGTGTATGTGTGTGTGTGCGCGTGCGTGTGTGCGTGCGTGCGTGCATGTGTCTCACATGGATGGAGCCCAGAGTCAATATTGGGTACAGTCCCTCAGAAGCTATCCACCTATTTTTTTTCTTTTTTCTTTTTTAAACACAAGGTCTTCACTGAGACCTGAGGATCACTTATTAAATGAGGTAGACTGGCCAGTGAGCCCCTGATATCTGCCTGTTTCTGCCTCCCAGAGCTGGGATTACATGGTATGTGTAGGAGCACAGGGAGATGTGGGCTCTGAGCTGCCCACGGCTGTGCTGAGTTCTGTCCCCTGTATAATTAGCATAGTGCTTTGCATTTTCAGTCACTGATGGATGCTAAACTTTAGTACGTATGTTTCTGTACACAGGACCCCATCTGTATTTTTGCAGGCCATGGTTTCAGTTTCCCGTAGTCAGCCACAGTCTAAAAGTACTGAATGGAAAATTCTAGAAATACACATTATGGTTTAAAAATACCACCACTCTTAGTAATTAATGGCATCTACTTCTTCCTGCTTAAGATGCAAATCCACCCTTTCTCCAGTGTATCTGCTCAGTATCCACGGCTCACGCCTTAGTCTCCCGGCGGCTGTCTCAGTTATCAGATGGGCTGGCCCTGCTATTACAGAGCCTCTGCTGGACTCCCCTTTGTTTTGCTTAACAATGCTCCCAAAGTCCACAAGTCATGATGCCAAGGAGGGCCCAGTTCCCATGACACCGAGTGACAGCTTAACCATGGCTCTCTGTGGCAACCACGAGGCATGCCTGGGTTTGGTACTCTCTGGGATCTTGGAATCCACACACACCCCACAGAGAAGGAGGGGTGGCTGCAACGAGTATGTGATTTTCTGTTACTTTGTGTGGTGAATAAAACCTGCTGGTTTTCAAATGTTGAGGCAACATTTCCATTCCTGGTGTAAACATGGCCACGGATGCCACATTCTTCTTATACGGTGCTGAATTTGATTCATTCACACTTTGCTAAGAATTCTGTGAGTCCATATTCACAACAGATACTGATATTCAGTCTTTATCTGAAATACTGACTAGTTTGGATATCAGGGTGATGCTGGCCTAATAAAAGGACTTGAAAAGTGCTTCCCCCTTCATGGACACAGACCATGCCCCCTAAGTGTGTCTGACGACCACCACTGGGAACCTGAGCTCAGCACACTCTAGCAGCTTCGGTTCACTGCACACTGAGTTTCACATATCTGCTTCACTTCCAGGAGCAGGACAACAGCTGGAGGCAGGAGGGCTCGTATTCAACCCCACCTCCCTTACCCACAGTCCTCCTGGGTTGCAGAAGCTCAAGACCTTGTTGATGATGAAGGAAAAATACAGCTGAGTGGTACTCCTAAGCTCCAGACTAGAGGCCAAGGGAGCTGGTGCTCATCTCATTCTCTCTCCTCTGCTTGCTGAGTTTCATGTGTCCTCTTTCTAGTTTCTCCAAGTGATAAAAGACACATGTGCTTTCTTCTTTCCTAACAGAGACATTTGATAACATGACTTTCCCTCTAAGACAAGGTGTCAGCTGCATTACTGTCTTGGACACACTGTCTTTCCAGGTTCAAGTGTTTTGGCTGCTTCCTGGCTTCCCTACTACATTCTTGACACATCCTAGAGCTTGCTGTTTGATGTCAAACACTTAGGGACTCGGCAGGTATGTTTCTTCAGTTGTTGTCTAATTATATTGACCCTCTGAAAGTCAGGAAACATGCACTTTTAAACTGTTAGGGATCTACCTTATAATCTAGGGTGTGTCTATCTTGACGGATGCTGTCCTTGTGTGTTCTGCTGGTTGGATGGAATTTTCTATAAATGCCAAGTGGGTGGTAAAGTTTGCTGAAGGCCTTTTCTGAGTATTCTCTGTCATAATTTCCTGTCCACTTGGCCTGTGGATTGTTGAAAGAATATGCTGACACGTTTCTGGTGTCTTGTGATGGTCCCATCCTAGGGACCCACTCAGGAGACCCATTCTAGGGACCTTAGGTGCTGCTCTCAGGCTTTGCAAATCCAGTCCTCCATTGGCTGACCTCTAAAATAGATGTCATCGTGGGATACCTGATAGTCACTGGGAGAAAGTAAAGGCCCCAGTAAAGGCTTCCTAAGGCAAGAAATGGCCCCTGTGAACAGTGCCGCTGCCTGGCTGAACCATACTGGCCTGCTGTAGATTTCCTGGGCCAGCTGTCCACAGCATTCTATACAGTTCCCTGCCTGATTCCTACTAATGTTAGTCTTCTGGCTGACCCGCGACCAATACAAGGACAGTGGGGCCTTGGCCTGCTCCTATTTCATGGACAGATTTGTTGTGCTCAGTTTCCAAAGTTAGTTCAGCAAGGCAGAGTAGGCTCAGCACAATAGAGCAGCCAGGCCACGGCCAGGAAGCAGCTCCTCCGCTCAGCTCTGGACTTGCCCATCACTCTTTGGTGGACGTATTTGAGGGCTTTGGGGACACACACAGGAGGGTGTTTGTCCTTGGTGACTTCTGCATCCCTGTGCTAGTCTGGAATCCACTTACCTATGGACACTCCCACAAGCTTCTGTTTATTTGTATCTTTTCCCAACTTCTATTAACCTGCTTGTGACTTATGTTTAAATTATATTCTTATTTCCCCCAACTGCAGATTAAATTTAGGGCCTCACACATGCCAGGCAGTCCTCTACCACTGGGAGATATATATATACACATATATATCATATATATATGTGTATATATATATATCATATATATTTTGTGTGTGTACACATATACATATATACATGACATATATACATATATGTATATGTGTGTGTATGTATATATGTATGTCAGTCATGTCTCTTTGTGCTTTTCCTTTGAGATACGTCCCAGTTTGTTGCCTGGGCCTTGAACTAGCTATCCTCCTGCCCCAGCCTCCCATGCATCTGGGATGACTGCTCTGTGCCACAACACTTATCTAAAAGTATGCAGTATGCTTTTTATAGACTTGGGTTTTCTTTCCTTAGGCTGCTGTACACTCTCTGTCTTAACTTGGGCTGTGAGGCTATTTGCGTCCAATCACTACCCAGCTCCCAACACGTCTTGGCGCTCTTTGTTTTCCATCCCCATCTGTTCTTTGTTTCCTCATCTCATCCCTCCTTTTAGGTTAATTCCAGTCTTGTTTCAATAGTTCCCTTTTATCTCCAGCACTTCTTTTACTGACTGGAGAGTTTCGGGCCAAAGGCCAGCCTTCAGACAATGCTCTCCCCACTTGCAGCGTCAGGAACACATTTGCGCCCCTCCATCCTTTGAGCTGGTCTTGACGGGTTTCCTTCTACGTCAAGTAGAAACCAAATAGCACATTGCTACTGTTTTTTGGTTGGCTGGACTTCTTTGCTTAGTTTTAAACAGTGAATTATCTCATTTAAAGGGATAGAGGGGGTCACCTGAGTTCCATCTCTTCTCTCCAGCATCATTCTTCTTAGCTCCTCTGCCATTCTACATAGATGGAGATTTCCATCTGGAATCATTTTCCTTCTCCGGGAAGGCTTCCCTTTAACATTTCCAGTGTGGCTGATGCGTTGACAAGAAATTCTATGGGTTTTTATTTGTCCAAAATAGCCTTTATTTTTTTCCAATTTTGCATATTATTTTTACTGGGTGAAAGAAAATCACTCTTGACAGACCCTCCCCCATGCTTCAAGACCCCTGTACATTGTTTTCTCAGATGGCAGCGCGTCCGCTATGTCACATTCTGGTTCTTTTACACAGGATGTGTGTGCACATGCATGTGTGTGGATATGTCTGGAACATGTGCCATTTGTGTGTCCATGTGTATTTGTGCACGTGTGCATGTGTTTCCGTTTAAAAATTCTGGCTGCTTCTAGGCTGTCTCCATCGTGGCTCTCAATAGTGTTCTCAGTGTGTCATCACGTGGCTCCTGTCATGGCTGTCATACACAGAGTTTACTAAGTTTTGTGGTTTGAAGAGTTTAAAGTTTTGTCAAATTCAGATAAATTTCAGTCATTATGAATAAATGGCAAGTGGTTAATGAACAAGAGAATTAACATGAGGTCCTATCCCTGCCTTCCATCTCTTCCTAAAATGCTTATCACACTGTGACCAGAGAGCTTGCTCTAACCCCAGGAAGCCCTATTTGGTTCACGACTTACCTTCATTCTATCCCCATTTGGTTTGAAAGTGAAATTTCTGAAGAATTCTCTGAAGCTTCAAACTCTGGTATTCTATTTTATTTTCCAGTGAATTCCATCTAGTGTATTTTTCCATACATTTTTCATCTCCAAATATCCAAGGTTTTCTGCATGTTTCATTTCTTCCCACACGTGATCGTAGTCTCCTCTTCTTTGCCAAGCACACGGAGAGTATTTCTGAGGGCTGTTTTGGCACCTTTGTGAAATTCTGTCACTTGATGGAGTTCTAATCAGTTGGTCTCCCATTGTGAGTTTTCACTTTCTGCCTGTCTGGTTATTTTTGATGGAATGCCAGCCACTGGGATGTCTGTCATGGCTCTGCAGCTTCTGTCATCCTCCTGCATGGCTCTGGGTCTTATCCTGCTCGGCTGTCACTTGGCATCAGGTCCTTGTGAGGCTTGTGAGTATTATGGAGGGGCCAAAACAGTCTTGGGCTAAAACTAATTTGCTGTCAATCCTGAGACAATCTTCTCTGAAGATTCAGCCCCACACCCATGTGCTCTAAGGTCTCTCTGCCTTAGGTGATGAGCAAGCCACCTCAGCCTCTTGGACTGCTCTTTCCCAGTCGTCAGCAGCTTCATCACACAGATGTGATCAATCCACAGCACGTTCAGACTCTCTACAGATCCTTGGAGCTGGCTGTTCTTCCTCTCCAAGGCTCTAAATTGGAATTCTAATTTGGGGCTGGAGAGATGGCTCAGCGGTTAAGAGCACTGACTGCTCTTCCAGAGGTTCTGAGTTCAATTCCCAGCAACCACATGGTGGCTCACAACCATCTGTAATGGGATCCGATGCTCTCTTCTGGTGTGTCTTCCTCCAGCACATGTCTTCCTCTATCCCTGTTTACATTAGTTTTTGAGACAGGGTTTTTGACCACATCTGGAGCTCAGTAGGCTAGACCATCTGGGCAGCGTGCACAAAACTCATATAAATGAACTAGATATTTTAAAAAAAATAATAATCCTGGAATTCTAATTTGGCCTGAAACATTCCAGTTTCTAGAATGGTCCTCTATCTCACAGAGCCTTGGTCCTCTATCCCACTGCCCATCCTGCAGGAATGAGGCAGCCATCTAATAAGCCTCTCTCTTCTTGGCTGCCAACCTTGTGATGTTTATTGTTCAACAGTGGTTGTGTCCTGGGTCTCAGTTCTTCAGCAGGAGGAGAGGTAGCATGTCTACTCTCCATCCAAGTCACCACCTCTGTCCAAGGGTCAGTGAGATACTGAGATGCAGGCTGACGATCGTGGTCTTCATGTTTCAAGAGTAGGCCTTAAAACCATGTTACCCTGTCCTGCCATGATCATGTCCCTCCTCCATCCACAGGAAAGAGACAGACTCAGGACAAAGGTGTCCTCCGAGACAGGGCAGTGATGTGTCTTCATTAGTGTGTGAGTACCATGCAACCTCTTTATCTAAACACAGCTACAGGTCCTTTCCACAGATGGCAACTGGAGACAGGTATCGACTAGCAACAGCAGAGACACAATAACCGGAACTAAAGATTAAGGAGATTTTTCATGGGGGCTGAGGATCTGTCTCAGTCAGCGAAGTACTTGCTGTATGATGACCTGAGTTTGATCCCAGAGAACTCAAGATTTTAAATGGCAACTGTGGGAGAAGCATGGCCATGCATGCTTTAAGTCCTGTGCTGAGGAGGTTCAGACAGGAGCATACTGGGAGCACGCTGCCCAGATGGTCTAGCCTAGGGAGCTCCAGACGTGGTCAAAAACCCTGTCTCAAAAACTAATGCAAACAGGGATAGAGGAAGACATGCGCTGGAGGAAGACACACACCGGCACACATGTGCACATGCCCCTGGACACATGCCCACACAAACACATGATTGTATGCTCTGTGTAAGCTTGTGTGTCTGAAGCAGAGATGGTACCTGACTTTCTGCAAGGTTGCAAAGCTGAAGAAAGCAGCTTTCTGAGAGGTACAACAGGTGCCCAGTATACGCCTGCTTTTCGGGGGTCCAGCATCACCACACGCTCTCCTCTAACCACCGTGCCCACAAAGTTAACTTGACACAGCCTAGAGTCATCTGAGAGGAAAGCCTATTAAGGGATTATCCAGATCAGGCTGGCCCGTAAGGAAATCTGAAGAGAAACTGTCTTGCTTATTCATTAATGCGGGAGGACTAAGCCTACTGTGGGCAGCACCATTCTCTAGGTTAAGTGGCCTGGGGCTGTGTGAGAAAGCTAGATGAGTGTAAGTCTATGAGTAAGCCAGCGCTCACAGTGTCCTTCTGTAGGTTCTGCTTCAGGTTCCTTTCCCAACTTCCCCAGGTGATGAGCCATGACCTGGAAGTGTATAATCCAAGTAAATCCTGTCCTCCCCCAAGTTGTTTTTGCTCATGGTATCTGTCGCAGGGACAGACAAACAATGAGAATACCCAGACAGCAATGTGTCCACTAAGACACAGCACTTCAACATTGGAGCAGGGCTAGAAGCCTCAGCGCATTTGAGCTGGGTTCAGCTGGGATGATGCTACCCAACACTCAGCTATTCCCTCAGTGGCATCCCCATGTCTTGCCTCCTCTTTAAGGATCTGTGGGGGTACCGGGCAGTGGTAGCACACGCCTTTAATCCCAGCACTTGGAAGGCAGAGGCAGGCAGATTTCTGAGTTTGAAGCCACTCTGGCCTACAGAGTGAGTTCCAGGACAGCCAGGGCTACACAGAGAAACCCTGTCTCGAAAAACCAAAATAATAATAATAATGATGATGATGGTGATGATGATGATGATGATAGTAATAATAATAATAATAATAATAATAATAATAATAATAATAATAATAATAAACCTGTGAGGGTGAAGAAGGCACCAGGTCCAGGTGAGGAAGTTCTATGGAGACTTGGAGACATGATGACCTTCGACACACACACACCTGCTGTCCCCATGGAACGCTAGGTGACCAAGAGTGTCAGCTATCTCACAGCCATACAATGAACATGTAAGAGAGCACTTCCCATTTCACAGTGGCTTCCACCTTCACAGCAGCTGTGGGAAGCACTGTTGTTAGCACTGTGGGGTAAATGGGAGCCTGGCATGGACACTGTCTCTGTGATGTCAACCAGGTTGGCTCTTCTGGGAAACAGTACAGAGAGTTGCAATAGGAACTAATGAACAGTGACCCCTCTAATGTGTTCAAGATCCACACAATGGGTTAGGAATCCCAGGGGTCACTGCGACCGAGCAGTCTATGGAAGAGTCCTGCATCCATATTTAGCACTGTTCACAAGAGCAGAGACGTGTGCCTAAGTCCATGAGCAGATGAAAGGTAAGGAGAATGTAGTGCGCGCACCATGGGATGCTTTCCAGCCTTGAAAAAGAGGGAGAGCCTGCCATTTGCAACAATGCTGTTAAACTCAGAGGGGTTGTACTAAGTGAAACAGCCAGACACTGAAAGACAAGTGTGATAGAATATAAACGTTAAACTCACTGGAACAAGGTGGGATGGCAGTTCTCGGAGGCTGAGGGTGACGAGAGGCCAGTCACAGAGCATAAAGATTCAGCCACAAGATACCACATTCTGGGGCCTACCACAGCACGTAACACTGTGCTACACACTTGGAAAGGGTCAGATGATAGGTGTTCTCACCTTACACATTCACACTTGTAGCTCAGCTACGCCTGTCAAAGGGCAGCTGCTCGATGGAGTGACGAGGACATGAACAAACTAGGTTCTAAAAAGGAGACAGGGATGAAAACACTTCTCAAAGCCACATTCCTTAGAAAACTAGAAATCAGTCATCACAAAGAAGAAAAGGACCTCGAGACTCAAGGTCCTGTGCCAACTAGTGTGGTCACACACAGAACCATTTCAAGCCCCAGGGAGGGAAGGGCGTGTGTGTTGCCCATCATAGCAAAGGCTCCCAAAGTCTTAGCTCAGAGCCTGCATTAGCCTACTGCTGCTAACAGCTTAGATGGCACCATCGTCCAGGCGCCTTGGTGTGCTCAGTTACTGGGCTGAGCGAACATGGGTCCTTTTAGTGCTTGGCTCACAACAAGAGGATTGGGAAGAGGCCTATAAACGGGCTTGAAAGGCTGTCCCGGCGCCGATCGGCTCTTACAAAACGGTATTTTGATCAGCAACGTGTAAATGAATCAGCAACACATGGCTTAAATTTCCCTAAAAAACACACAGGGCTTGGAAGTTACAGAGTGGCTAGGAAGGGGGTGATCCGAGCAACGCACAAGTTTCAGGATTTGTCCCATTCCAAGCAGATAATTTAAGACGTCTGGCTGACATGGGAGCCCCGCTGGGTTCCTCCCTCTTTAGAGCGAATATTATTCTCATTAAAACAAAATCAGATCATCTGCCTCGGGGGCCAGCCATCCTGGATAGCAGCAGCAGACTCCATCCACGATATGCAGCTGCTTATAGGGCTCTCTGGAGGAGGCAGGTCAGGACACTCACTGGCTGCCCCTCACCCATCAAGGTCCTGCAAGCTTCTGTCTGTTCCTACTTCCCAGCCCTGCAAGCCATTTGCCCATGGTTCCAGCAGGGTCAGGCCAGAGCGCTCAGCTTGGAGGCCATAAAGACTGAGATCTGCTGACGTGGCTGGCTGTGAAGGTGTGTGGTGGGGGCGTGCTTATGACAGATAACTTGCAGCTTCTCAGCAGCCAGGCTGTTCTTGACCACGTGGATGGGTCTCACCCCACAAGTCCCAGACCCTAAGGACAAAGCAGGTTTCAAGAGACTGCTCACTGGGAAGGTGCTCACAATGTGGGTGACACAGCTCTTCTCCCAGGGTCCTGTCTAGCCCTGGCTTCCCTCCAGATCCACTATTCCACCCAAAAGGTGGAATTTGGCTCTAGGACCCTCCCCTCAGAAGAAGACCCGGATACTTCCTTGCAAGGGTTTGTGGGGCTTGTTCTGACCAGTTCTCACTCGTGTCCCTGGTGACAGAGCTCCGTGATCTCCATCAGAGACTGTGAAACACTACAAAGTCATATGCCAGTTTGATGAATGTGCTGCCACAAGCTAGAAGCTACTCAAAGACAGAAAGGAGAGCTCACCCACTACGTATCTCCAAGGCCCTCTTCTATCAGCTAAGTTCACTCTAAAGCTTTTCCAGCCCTCTGGCTGTCTCTCTGCTTATGGATCCATCTGCTCATCCCATCTACTCAGACATACACCGTCCATTTACCCACACAAGCACACCCATTCATCCATCAACTGAATTTCCACATACCTACCTACTTACCCATCCACCCATCCATTTGCCCATTCTTCTGTCTATCCATCCACTCATATACTTACCCATTTGTGCATTCGCCATGCATCCACACACCTACCCATCTATCTATCCATCCTCCACTAATGCTCCTAGCTATCCATTTATCATCCATCGCCCACCTACTCATGCGCCCATCCTGTATCCATCTGTCTACTCATCGGCCATCCACACTACCCACCCACTGAAGCATGCAGCCACATCTCCACCCATTCCTTTATATATCTATATGCCATCTACTCATCTACCTCTCCATCCATCCATTATTCCTCTCCCCATACAACCACCTCTTGAGATGCTAACCGTCAATCCATCCACCCACGCACCTGTCATTCATCCACTTTCCTGACCACCCAGCACTCTTTGCTGGACGCTGGGCTTGGTCATCCATGCCTAGCATGAAACAGGAAGGAAGGACTGAGGAACCAATCAGCACAGCAATGGGAATCATCTGTGTGGCAAGGACCACAGAAGTAAATAAAGTCATTATGTCACAAGTAGGATGGAGGGGGCATTAGGCGGACAGTGCAGCTTGCTAATCAAACCAAGACACCATGTGATAGACAGGGGCACTTAGGTCACTATCAACACAGGTGCTTGTTCTGCAATATCAACTTTCTAGTGTTTGATTTTCTTAAGATGGGGTCTTACAATTTCTTCAGTCCTGGCTGGTCTTGATCTTGCTTCGAGTATCCCATCTCCAGAGTACTGTGATAACAGGCATGAGCTGCTGCTATGTTTGGCTGAAATGTCAACATATTGGCTAAAGTGATATGCTCTTCATTAGCGGATCTATAAAATAGTTCTATTTAAGATCTATTATCGAAAGTCATGATAAAAAAAGACTATCCATATATTAAAGCAAAAATTTAAAAAGACATTGTCTCAATGATCTAGACAACAAAAAGACAATGTTTCTTGTCTCGTGTTCAGAGATTTTAATTTCTTCCCAAGTGTGGCTTGCCCCAATGCTGTCTATGACAAGAATGTCTCTTCTCTTGACCTATCACCTTTCTCATGTAAAATGCACCACCACCACCACCCAGCCTTCATCAGTGCTGTGCTTTGTGACTGGCCACTCAGACTTCCTGACCCTCTGACAGTCAGCACTGGGCAGAATAATGGGATCTTCTTGAGAAAACACATTTCTTGTCTGGAGACCTGGTCACTTCTAGTTTCCCACATGGTACCATATGGCTCTTTGAAGATGATGCTGGCTTTGCAGAAGCCTTGCCATTTAGACAGATGCAGCATTTGTATCTATTGGAGAACTTTCCATCTGTTGATGTTTTACAAGCCAAAAGTTATCCAATAAATTGCCTCCTTTATTGTTTTTAGCATTTTGACTGAATGTGAATGCTTAGGCTGTCTCAATGGCATACCATTTGGGTACAAAACATAAATATATTCATTTAAAAATATGGACTTCCTTGGGAGAGTAACCACATGTCCAGAACATTCCAGGGCAGAACTGTAATGTTGCCTATCAAGCCCTCAAGCCAACATACCTAACTAGGATGTGTACTTGATGTCCATCCTCCCACTCACATTTACACAGAGCATCTGGCTTTGAGCAGATTTTCAGAAACATAGCATATCACTGGAAGAAAGCTTCGTACACTGGTATTGTCAAACACAATCCTCATAGAGTAAGTTGAAGTTTGTATTGTTTATGCATGTGTGTCTGTATATGCACATGAGTGCATGTGCCTGCAGGAGCCAGAACAGTGTCTCTCTGATCCCCTGAAACTGGAGCCGTAGGCAGTTATGAGGTGTCATGTGGGTGCTGGGAACCAAACTCAAGTCCCCTACACTCGCCAGGAGTGCTCTTAACTGATGTATCATCTCTCAGGGCCCTTGTAGCAGACCCTAAATGAAACGCAATCACAATTTTGTGAGCTCATCTATGAGAAGACACAGCACTGCATGGCCTCTTGTCTGACTTGCAGAGGGATGGCCAAGCCACAAGATTGTGAAGAAAGGGCTGCTCAAGTTTGATCGATGTTCTTTTGTCTTCCAACATGGGCTTTATCACACAGCTTGCAGTCGGCTTCCTCTGCTTTGTAGTGAGGCATGATGACAGCCTTGGCTTCTCTTTGCATGGAGTCTCTTCTGACGCAATCACTGCTGGTGGAGAGTTCTAAACACACTCCCTGCCCCCACCCAAAGGGCACGCCACCAACCCTAGACTTGTGCCACCAGAGTTTGTGTTTGTGCCAGCACCATGAGACTTAACTGTTGGGTGTTAAATACGGAAAGCCGAATGTGTGTGCATACATGCATGTGTTCCTGCACATTTGTGCATACATAATGGATCTTGGGTGCTGATACCTGGGAACTATTCACTAACTGTTTTGTTTGAAACAGGGTCTCTGACTGGTCTGCAAATTCCCTTTAGGCTAACCTGAGCTGGTGCCAGTGAGCCCCAGGGACCCACTGTCTCCCCATTTCTGGGATTCTAAGCATGCACTACCACACCTGACTTTTGTTAATTCAGGCTCTGGAATGGAACCCTGATGCTTAAGTTTGCACACAGCAAGCACTTTAATGGACGAGCCATTTCCCCAGCACAAATGTGAACATTTTAGACAGAATTAACAAAAGCTTCCATAGTCCCTGTGCGTCTCAGAGGCCCTGCCCACTGCTAGCCTGCAGGCTCCATGAGCCGAAACAACCAGGCCCTATAATAGTACCATGGTGGCACCCTAGGCTGGTAGGCAGCAGTCTCCATGCTGTCCCCATGGACATCAGACAGGCAGCACTACCATGGAGCCAGAGCCCTAAATGTCAGGGGAGCTTCCACCATCAAACAGGCTACCAGCTAAGACAGAGGGGGAGCCTCCTGTAAGGTTCACACCAAACCTCAGTGCCCCCATTCTGATACAAAAAAAGACACCCCATCCTTCCTCCACCAGGGAAGTGTAGATACTGCTGCCCACTTGTCTGTGAAGATTTTTCAAAAATCATTATTGTATAACAGGGAGCGTAAAGCATCCCTTAGTACATAGCTAAGGTCTTAAATCACAGGAAGTGGGCTGGGGGAGATAGTTAACATTTGGATGAGATGTCTGCTCAGAAGGAAACGCCATAGTCAGAAGGAGCCCAGCCATCCCTTTTCTCCAGGAGCTAAGCTGAGCAGGGAACCTGGGGAGCAGCCATTGATACTCATGCTCTCCTCACTCCCGCTCAGGACTTCCCGTGCCCATTTGTTCATTCTTGTCCCAGAAGCTCACAAGCACCGTACTCAGGGTGTCCTGGGAAGAGCAGCAGGCATAAGTGAAACCAAAGCCTGAGTTTCATGATCCCCATGAAGAAGGGGGCAGACAGCCTGAACCTTACTTACCAAGTAAGTAAATCTGCCTAGAGCTTCCATGGTGTGCACTGGACCAGTGCACACAGAGATCCTTAATCCACAACACTCTGCAATGTACCTTCATGTCAACACTCTCAGGAAAACAGACCAGAGGAGGTCCACCTGCAGTGTGGCATCATACCAGTGAGGGCTAGTTGCCTCGAATCCTATGGTGCCCCGGCTCTAGAATGGCCATCCATCCAGGGCAGTCTTGGGATAATGGATACAACCAGCCACCCCTCAGTATCCCCTGTGGGACTCTCCGGAGCTGAAAGTACTGCCTCAGAGGAGACGAAGACAGACATTTCCTACAGAGGAGAGCCTCTGTTTGGGGCTGTTTTCTCCGTGGCTTTGTTACCAAGGACATCCTACTCCAAGTCCCTGCCTCTCACCTGAGGTCACTGTCCATCTCTGCAGAAAGACACTAATTATTTCCATCCCTGCTGGCCAGGTTGGTGCTCACTGGCCAGGCTGTGTTTGGCACGGTGATGAGGCCGGCTGGAGACGGGGAGCTTGCGCTGTGCCCTAGTGCTTCCCCAGTGGCTGCTCTGCACTGAGCATGCGTGCAGGGGGCAGGGCCTGCTGCTGCTTTCCAGCCTGCAGCGTGCGGGTCTCCAGGCTCACCTAACTCTAAAGGTGTAACCCTGGCGGTCAGCCTTCGTGTTTGTGCTCAGTGGGCAATGCCAGTGTCAATGAAGTTGGACCCTGCCTCACACCACACAGGTCAACATATGTGGGGGACTTGACTGTAAGAACTGAAGCTTTAGCAGTCTCAGAAGAAAAGGCACACATTCATAAGCTTGGATTAGGCCACTGAGAGAAGACCAAAACCAAAACCAAGACGAGGGAAACAGGTGGCCACATCAGAGCCAAAAGTTCTATGCTAAGGACATCAGTAAGAGGAGAAAAGGACATATGACAGAGACTGTGCCCATCATCAGATGAGGAACATGCTTCTAGAACATGTAAAGGACTCCCTTGAGTCAGAAACAAGGGGCAACCGGGTCACAATGTGGGGTGGGGGTGAGGGGATGCTTGGGAGGAAGCAACACTTGCTAAGCAAGCATAGATGTGAAATCTGCATCTCCTGTGCTGGGGGCAGAGACAGGATGACTGCTGGGGCTTGATGCAAGTCTAGCCTGAGGTCAGGAAAGCAGCCCGTATCAAGAGGAAGGCTGGGAGGGCCCAATGCCCCCCCCCACATACACACACATATACACATATAGACAGAAAATATACACACAGTTATCAAGGTCACGGAGTACAGGGCCAGGGTCACAGAACCACGATTGGCGGGGTCTCCCTTCACAAGAGGCTTGCACAGGATTGTCGTCACCAACACCAGGTCTGGTGGCAGCCGCTCGGGGGCTGAGAAACTGAGCCAATGAGTCAACAAATCCTAGATCATAGCAGCCACATCCCACCTCAGCATGCAGAGCTCCCTGCTTCTTGAGAGGACCAGCCCATAGGAACAGCTGTCACAGGATCCTGCTGGCAACAGAGCACTCTGCTCGGCAGTGTCTGAACTCTGCCCACCACCCAGGGGCCCACTACCTGGTGCTGGTGGTCGGGCCGAGGATGGCTTGGAGCCTGACTGACATGGAGCAGGCACTAGGTGGGATGTTGGCAGGCATGCAGGGTACCTCCATGACCCCACATAGCGTCCCAGAGCCCCACTGTGTGTTGGACACCAGAGACTCACTGGCACATGGCTCCTCGGGAAGAACAAGGAAGGCAGCAGCCTCAGACAGACACTCTAGAGAAGGTGCCGTTTCCTCCGGCTCCCCTCTGGCTGCCCAGCCTGCATCACCTGTGCTGCTAAGGAATGGAGAAGAACGAGGGGAAAAAAGATGCCAGAGTGTGCAATCTGCTGTGAGGCCACCCACAGTGTCCACACCTCCTGCTGAAGACGGAACAGAGAGGACCACAAGTTGTTGTTCCCTCTATACCATGTGTCCAACCTCCACTCAGGGACACGGAGGGAATGACAGCTCCTGGTGGCTCCTGCCACCCGGGTCTTGTGGAGCTCTCACAGCTGGAGTGGCCACCACAGCGCCCAGGTGACGGCATCTCACTCCAAAGGGTGGCATCAGGAGCCACAGCCATGTGCCCACACAGCCCCATGGGCCAGGTAGCTCTCGTGACCACTCTCTGGCTGGTGGGAGAGTGGGAGCCCCTCACCACTAACTTGCTTTGCTCCGTGGTGCCTTTGGGATGCTCCTGCTGGTGGCCATGAGAACAGCAGCACAGATAAAAGCTCGGAGATCCTATCTACCGAAGCCTCCAAGCCCGCAAGCCCCTGGGTACCACACTTCAGTTGGGACAGTAGCTATGACCAGCGACTTCCATTTTCTCTCTGCCAGGACCTTGCCCAACAGAGCAAGCTTGGAGGGACCACTCGTTGCTGGTCAGACAGATGCTGGTTTGCTGAGCAACACCTAAGGGTTGGGAGCCTGAGGGGGCAGAGCATCCTAGGTGCATACCGATGCAAACGCCTGTGCGAGATTGCCCTCGGGGAGGCACTCCGTTTGAACCTCACCGTTCTTTCCTATGGAGGCAGGGCAGTATCTCCCAGGGACAGTTTGTCTATTAAAACAGAAAGATGTGGAGGGAACAGAGTATCTGATGAGAGAAGGTAGGAAATCTGAACCCTGGGCCCCTGTGTGTTACAAGGCCCAGTGATAGGTCACGTACTCAGGAAGGAGGGCGGGGCATGGGGGGAGACTCCCTTCCGGAATAGTGAGTGGTCCCAGGATTTTTAGCCAGTGCCTATCTTAAACATCTCACAAATGCCCTAGAACTAGGAAATTTGTATACTAAAAAAAAAAGAAAGGAAGGAAGAAAATGGATTCTTCCCCAGACTTTGTTTCTCCTTCAACCAATAGGAACAGCAACTGGGTTCCAGTTCACCTGAGCTTTCGGACTGGGGAGGGGGTGGGGGAAGGTAAGAGCTTGAGTCTTGTAAAGACATGGAAGTGAGAAGCCCCCAGAAGATGCTGGAATGTACTATGATGAGCAGAAAAGAATGTAAACTCACACCTGCCACTGGCTGAGCCGTGCCTTGGTGACCCCTGCCACTGGCTGA
>JADRCD010214550.1:0-56096 GCA_019843815.1 Montemys delectorum | reverse complement strand
CTTGGTGACCCCTGCCACTGGCTGAGCCGTGCCTTGGTGACCCCTGCTACTGGCTGAGCCGTGCCTTGGTGACCCCAGTATGACTGTGTCTGGATTCAGAGGCTTCTGGATAACTGAAGTAAAATGAAATTGCAGGGATGAGGCCCAGCCACAGTGAGACTGATGACCTCCTTAGAAGAGAAAAAGATGCTAGGGCCTCTGGCTGTCTGGCTGTCTGGCTGTCTGGCTGTCTGGCCGTCCAGTACAGAAGGGAGGCCACCTGAGGATGATGACACAGAGAGAAAGCACTCTTCTTTTTTATTTTTTGAGGCAGGGTCTCACATAACCTAGGCTGACCCTGAACCTGCTATGTAGCCAAGAACGATCTTGAAGTTCTGATCCCTCTGCCTGCACCTCCTGGGATTACAGGTGTAGACCAACAGGCCCAGGGCTTCATGCATGCAAGCCACGCACTCTACTACCTGAGCAACATCACCAGCCACTGGCCTCTTGAAAGTGCTAAAAAGGGGTTCCTAGAGAAGCCATTGTGCTTGGTTCCTTGGCCATAGTCTTCCAGCCCCAAGAATGGCAAAAGACCAAGATCTGTTGTGTTTGGTTTTACAGCTGCCCAAGCATCTCATCGGAGGCATCTGACTGTACTTGGGTCCTGAACTTGCTAACAACGGCTATGCCCTGGGCCTCACCAGTGACTGGCAGACACATCTTTCTCCCAGTTGGAAAAAAAAAAGTCCTTCCAGGAACTAACTACTCTGTCTTATCTCCATTCACTGCTCTCAGCCAGAACACCAAGTGACTTCACCACCCTATGACGTTACCAGCATAGAATACAACCAGATGGACCTCCTGCTTTGTGGGTCCAGGGCTTGAGGAGACACTGGGGACAGGGCACAGCATGAAGCTCTGGCACTGACACAGGCCCCATGACCATGAGAGAGACACAGGCAGCTGGTGGTGAGCCTGCTCTTCAGTGCTCCTGCCCAGCTCCTTCACTCTGTTCTGGGTATAACAATGTGTCTATAACTCCAGGACTGGATGGGTGGCAGAGATAGGAAGATACCTGGAGCTTATTGGCATGCCAGTCTAAGTGAATGGATGAGTTCCAGGTTCAATGAAATATCCTGTCCCAAAAACAAAGGTGCAGATCAATGTAAGAAGACACCCAACGCCAACGTCTAGCTTCCAGGTCTATATACACATGTGGGTTAGCACACCCACACATGCATTTCTATACAACACACACACACGCACATGCACACGCACACACGCACACACGCACGCACACGCACACGCACACGCACACACACACACACACACACACACACACATACACACATACACAAAGTAGTTATTGCCTCTTAATTGAAACATTCTCTCCTGAAGGGAGAAGAGAGGCTCATAAAGACTTGAGGCACAGTGGACACACCTTCAATTCCAGCACTCAGGAGGCAGGGGCAGGTGGATTTCTGAGTTTGAAAACAGCCTGGTCTACAGAGCAAGTTCTAGGACAGCTAGGGCTATAGAGAAACCCTACCTTGAAAAACAAGAGGCGGGTGGAAGGAAAGGGGGAAGGAGGGAGAGAGTGGGGGGAGAGCAACAGAGACAGAGAAAGACAGACAACAGAGAGATAGAGAGACATACACAGAGAGAGACTGAGAGAGACTCTGACTGGAGGAAGCTGGGAAAAGTCACAGGATCCCCAAGAGCCGTGTGCTCCACACCCCTGGTTCTTTAAGAATTGACACTTGTTGGGAAGACAAGTCTCTCTGTGGAAGAGCCTACCTGTAAGATGACAGGGAGCTTCAGGGACCCAGGTGTTGGGAGTCGTTACCCACGATCACCTATGCTTTTCCTGTGCCCACTTGCCTTTGAGTCACCCATGATCCTGGAACCAACCCCAGTAAACTCCTAGCTAGTTCACCAATCCGGACTTGGGCTGGCCTCATTTTTTTGGTCTGTAGTCTGTTTCTATTTGGAGGTGAGTAGATGTTTGATTATATCTCCTCACCAAAAGTCACACAACGTTCCTGTGGATAGAGGTTAGAGGGCTTCCTAGTCAGTATAGATGTCAATAAGTGATCTTATTGCTCACTCACAGGCCCTCTGGTTCACAGACTGGCACTGGCAGAGGACCCAGCCATGGTCAGGTTCCACAGGAGCCATTCAATGCTCAGATAGACAACAGAGACTGGGACCCCATAGCATTGGTATAGCCAAAATCTATAGTTGCGAGGCCCTAGTAGGTCCCACCAGAACAGGCAGGACCCTGGAATGTCAGGAAACCCCACTGACAGAGACACACAACTGCAGTCTATTCCAATACAGTGTTTTCCCAGCCCCAAAGCCCATCTCAGGGCTGGAGTGTCTGCTCTGAGCAAGGCGGAGCTTGGTGCAGAACTTTGGTCACAGATACTTCCTGAAAGATTTTAAGAAGAACCACCATTCTGATTACTATAGACCTCGAAACTGTTTCTCCGCTAACGGTCTGACCGCTCCCTCTCTTGTCACAGCCTTAACCCCAACCTTCATCTCCACATTGACTCTGCCAAGTTCATCCCACACCCTACCCTGAGAGTGTGGAAGGAAAGACCTGATGCTCTGTGGAAGTCAGATCTTCAGCGGATGATGCTCTGTGGGAGTCAGCTCTTCGGCAGGACATGTCTCCCACTCAAGCTTCCACTGTGACTGGCTCATGGCTATCTTGATAAAGTGCTTTAAAAAGCTCTCTTGACTGGTCTTGAGACTGCTTGCTTCGAAAGCATGACAGTCCAAGTCTAATCTATTCCTGTGACCTATTGAAAGAATCATGCATGTGCTTATAATCCCAGCACTAGGGAAGCAGGGATAGGCAGATCTCTGGGACTTGCTGGCCAGACAGACTAGCCCAATCTGTGCCCTAGGTTCTAATGAGACCCTTCCTCAAAGAACAAGGTGGGTGGCACCTGAGGAACAATACCTAAGGTTGCCCTCAGGCCTACATATACCACATGTATGTGTGTGCACACACACCTGGGTTTTAAGACTTCAGAGTCTTGTGACCTATGTCTTGCAGTTTGATCACAGAGGAATGAGGATTCTCCTTAAAGTGGTTTTGGAATTTAAAGGTCATTTCAAATAAGTGAAGCTAATTACAGAATTACAGAATGATAAATGCCATATTTTTTATTCATTTGTGGGGCCTAGATCTTGTGCAAATACATAAAACCTTATATGATGTTCAATACTCTGCCACTGAGCTCTCTCCATGCAATCATACATACCACATACACCACCATCATACAGGGGCTGCCCACTGCACAGAGGCCTGGATGCCACTCAGTATGAGAGCCCATGAGCCCATCTTGGGGAAGAGAGCCTTGCTACCGCCATCTTACAAGCTGGGGCTGATTCTGAGTCCCATTAAACAGAACAACCCACAGTGGATCTTCCTTCTTTCAGAGGCTGGGATTATTACCCCCAGGATGTCAGAGACCCACCCTGACAGTGCCTCTAACTTATTATGCAATTCATCAAGTCCCAGATCTCCACACGCCTACTTAAAGTTGATCTCGTCTTAACCTCAAACCTTCCCAACCGGGAGAGTTTACGGAAGCCTCTGAGTTTCTGAAGAGACCCATAAACCCAGCCTTGCTTTACAGCCTGAAAGGGAATGACCACCCAGGCAGCTGCAGAAGAACCTAGCTAAAGCAGGAAGTCACAGCTCTGCCAGATGCTTGTAGCTCCCCACCCTCCAAAGCCCAAACTTGGGATCTCTCCCTGGGGATGTTGATACCATGTTATAAAACCCAGGCTTCCAGCAAGATAAGGCACCACCTCTAGCTCTGACCCACTGTTGAACCTGAGCCAGCTTGCCAGCTTCCCAGCAGCAGCAGGCCAGGCCTCTTCCTTCAACATTAGATGAGTGAATGAAGAGACAGACGCTGGGTCACACAGAAACACATGTGGGGGGGGGGGGCTGGGAAGGAGCCTCTGCCAGGCAAATGTCACATCCTGAGGTGGCTCTAAAATGCCAGTCTCTTGGCTCTGCTCTATATGCAGATGAGGAGAAAGAGAACATGTTTTTTAACTTATTCACTTTATATCCCACTCACTGGCCCCCTCCCAGTCACCTCCTCCCACATACCTTCCCCCATGCCCCGCCCTTCTCATCTGAGAACATTTGAAACAGGCCCCCTGGGTAGCCAGGAGATGCACAGCAAGCAGAGTACTCGCCTGGCAAGCACGAGGACCAGCACTTGCATAAAAAGCCAGCTGGGGTACCATGCACTTGTGGGCAGAGACAGGTAGATGCCTGGCCATGCCCTTGTCTCTAGACACCTCAGTGGGTGGAGCCTGAGGAACAGCTGCAACTGGTTGTCCTCTGTGCTCCCTCAGTGGTCACTCTCCCTCTTGACCTTGAGAGCAGATTTGTGAGCAGGGGCTGAGAAGGATGTGCAGGAGGTGACGGCTTTTATGGATCAATGCTACATCCTATCTTTTAAGGAGGAACTTGGCACCATTCGAAGGAAAGGGGTCTGACAAACTATATTAGATCAGAGGGTGGAACTGGGGGCAGAGGGTCATGACCCTAGCATCATGGGCTTCTTGGGGAGCCATGGAAGGCAAGAAGGATCCAGAAATCTGTCCTGTTGGTATCTTTGGCCTGAGCACGGGACACAGCCACATGTGTCTTAAGTCAATTCCCACCTGCAGCCCACAAAGGGCAGAACCCAGCACCGGAGGGAGCTGGTGGCTCACCCTCTGTGCTTGATGACAGCAGCACGGGACAGATGGGAAAGGCCTGGAGGTGACAAGGAGCACCTGCCAAGACACAGACGCCCCAGACAGAGATCACAGGTTTTCCATGAAAATGAACCCTTGACTCCTAGAGGTGTGGCCCAGGCCAATGAGATTATCCCTGGCTCGAAGGGCAGGCACTCGCAGAGAGGTCCAGAGGCCAAGCAGGGTTCCTTCCAGGAACAGCTGAGGGCTACAGCCTGGCTGGAGACGCCTTTGGTGACAAAGAGCAGTGAGGCCCAGATGTGGCCGTCAGGAGACCTTGGGTGACCCTGGGGAAGGACTTCCCTGTGATGAGCTCAGCTTCCATCTCTGAGAAATGGCAGGAAGATCATGGCTGGCCCTTCCTGACCTTGGTGAGAAACAAATAGAGTTGATTTAAGTGTTGAGCAAGCATGGAGGGATCTAGAAAGGGCTGGCCCTTGCTGAGGGGACCTCAGAGCCTGGCAGCAAGGTCCCCACCACCACCACCAAGGGCAGAGCCCAAGGAACTGGCAATGCTCTGTGCACTATGTAAGCCCTGCAGACCTGGCAGAGTCTCATGACCACATGAGGAGACTCTTCCTCTCCAGCTCAAGCAGCCCCAAGAAGGAAGGAACTAAGGCTGGAAGATAGCTCCAGCTCTGCACCTGGCATGGGCTTGCATCTCAGCGAGGATGGAAATGCATGAAGTCTGCTATAGCCGGAGGCCAAAGGCTAGTGCTGCAACAGGGCACTTGCCTCAGGACTGCAGTGCCATGGCTGAGGCAGGGGGGTGGTGTTGCAGGTGAGGCAGGGCTTTGCTTTGCTAGAAGGTTTTACCCACAGGAGACACCCTCCCTGTCACCGGTGGGGTGATTTAAAGAGTAGGATCAGTGCAAGTGGGGGCAGGTCTGGAGGGAAGCCGGAAGCCTGAGCCTGAGGAACCCTAGAGAAAATGAGCAGAGGAAGTCCCAACTCTGTCCCATGGGAACAGCATGGTGAGGTGAGCACTGTACATGGGAGGGACACTACCACAGCATGGATGCCACAGGAGTGAAGCAAGTGACTGTGTGTCTGCATTTGACCGTGAAGGGAACCAGACCACCGCGGCCGTAGTGTCCTGTCTGAAGCTAACCCTCAACACTGTATTATCTTTATGTAGAATGTCCCATAGACTCGTCCCCACAGCCACCTGCACACAATGTTTCTACCTGTTCAAGGTCATGTCTGTGCTGGTTGCCACAGAGCTTTGGAAGCTCTGAGGAGCCAGGATCCTGCAGTACTCCAGCTAGAGGGGACACTGTCCCCATGGGCTCAGGTGTGAGGAGCCTCCAAAGCTCTGCAGGACATGGGTCTTCCTGTGTGGCCTTCTGTTTCCAAGCCATTCATACTCCCAGAGCTCAGGGCTCCTTTGACTTTAATTTACAGCCAATCTGATGCTGAAGGACCCAGGGCCTGCTCCCATCATGTGAACATCTCATGTCAGGTGTGACATGACCCCAAGCTTAGGAGCTCCAACTATGGGAAGTCATTCTCCTTCAACATCTCCAACCCCCTACTGGATTCCACTGTTTACAACCAAATGTCAGGGCTCAAGGAAACAGCTTCATGGATAAAAGCATTTGCCACCCAAGTCTGATTTGAATCCTCAGAACCCACATTAAAACTGGAGGCATGGCATGGGCCCTGTGGTGAGTACTCATCAGAAGCAGTAGTGCCCAGTAGTCTGTGCCACCATGGGTTGTCCTAGGCCCTTCCACCTGATGGAGGCACTCTGAGGTCAGCTCATGCCTAGGAGCCATGCTGCAGAGTTTCTAAGACTCCCCTGAGATAGGTAGGTAGATCTGTGTCCAAATGGCTCAATGAGACAGAGCTGAAACATAGATGGCAAAGGTGACTGTGCCTCTGGGTTGTGGCACGTGTAATTGACTGTGTCTGTGTGCAAACTGATTGAATGTTGCTGCTTGAATTGTTTTTGGGTTTTGGTTTTTTGTTGGTTTTTTTTTTTTTTTTGAATCCCAGCTGGTTTGCCTGCGAAGTCACAAAGCTTCCCTGCAGCATGATTCATTCCCTCTCCCTCCCTAGGACTTAAGGTCACCTCAGGCTCCAGATTTCCCCCTAATCTTCACAAAGGCAGTGCTGACCTTCCCTGTGGGTCTGATGAAGTTCCAGGTTGGAGCAGGGACATGAGGGAGGTGTCTGCCAAGGGTCTAACGTGACAGATTTGTTTCCTTGTTGGAGGTTGGAAGATGAAGCCAAGCTTTGCTGTCTTTGGGTTTTCGGGCATTTGCCAGCCATGCAGATGACCACAGAAAACCACAAAACAAAACTCTTAATGAGTCCTCGTGATCGAAGGCCGAGATCAGCCAGAGACATCTCAAACACAGTACACATCGCATCCTATCACAGGCAGAGCTTTAACCGTGGCGTGGGAACCATGGAGGTGGTGGAGGATGAGCTGTAGCTCCCTTCCTCCCCCCCCCCACCCCCCATATGGAGGCAGCTGGCTTCAATCAAACGTGGCCCCTTATCTCCTGCCTGCCTCCCGATAGGACATCAGAGAGCTGTGTCCACACCGAACAAATATTTGGCTGTATTTTTCCCTAGGGCTTCTCATGGCCAAAGCTATGCATAGCCACTAGAGTTAAATGTGATCCGATTTACACCTGGCTGCAGCTGGGAGAGCAGCATGGCTCCCCAGGGGATGGGAGCCTGTCCTGGACCAACCCAAAGAACGTGCTAGAGAGTAGCGGGTTTCCGACTGTATTATGGGGACACAGCACAGATTCCAAGCTCTGGATTTCTGGGTCAGACCTGGAAAGGGATCCAAGGGATCCAGTCTGCCCTTCCCGAAAAAGCCAAGTCCAGCTCCACAGTCAGTCCTATGGTCCAAACCATCTAGGGCTTTCCGCTGGACAAACCCACTGTACTTCCAACCTCCTTGCCATCCTGGCCCAATATAGTTGGCTGGCATCTATGTGAGGACCACAGAGCTTAAATTCCACACCAGATTCCTGAGGCTGGAGTACCAGGTTGAGACTGTTGTCCACCAACCCTCCCCCCCACCCCACCCCCCAGGGCTTCCCCAGACCATGCTGTGCCTTCTGCCTCTCACCTCTCTGTCTAATGCTGAAATGTTGTCACTTCCTTCCTCCCCAGCCTCTGATGCCAGCAGCCTGTCCTTTCCTCTGCTGCTCACGCCACCAGGCTGGACCAGGTGTCTCCTCACTGGTCCCCAACTGCCAACTGCACCTCTCCCAGCACCCATTGCCAGGTGTGATCCCTGGCTCCAAGTGATGATTGATGCTGAGGCATGGCCAGTTGTCTAGCATAAGGCTGGCTCCCATGCGTGCTCACTTGTGATGGAGGCAGGGTGATGGGAGAGGCTAAGGACCTTTGGAAGAGAAAGGTAGGAGGTGCACAATATCAGATTCATACACAGCAGCCACTGATGGAGGCTCGTTCATCTGCTTGTCCTTCACTCAGCAGCAGCTTATCAGGGCCCCAGGACCACTGAGCTCCCAGTCCTTACGGTTAGCCTCTTTCTTCTTTGAAGTGTCCTTTGCGGTAGAACTGGCCAATCCCCATTTCACACAGGTGGAAACCAAGGCTCAGGGTGATCTAGAACTTGCCCATAGTCTTTTGACCTGTGAGATCACAGGTGGATGTCATATAAGCAAGTTGTGTCTCTACAACTGTTCTGAGCTCTGAGCCTCAGGGCTTCCCCTAGTGGCTGACTTCCCTCATGCAGGTCAGTCAAAACATGCAGTATGAGCCAGTACCATAAATCCTGTCTTCGCTTATGGAGGTCTGCTAGCACCAAGTAAGGTCTCAGACTGCCTCCTCCCATTCTGAACACGGTTGGGGAGGGGAGGGGAGGTCTGTGCCATCCCTTTGGAGGCTGGGAAATTGCTCTACTCTCAGAATTCTGGCTCTGCCCTGGCTCTCTCCCTATAGACCACACAGCCTGAACTCACAGCCCATCAGCATGAAGGTTAACATGACCACCCACCCGTGACTGGCAAGTTAAGCTCCTGCTTGTATATCAGGAACTAAGAGCCATACCGTGCTGCCCACACCAGGTACCAGGATGCAGACACCAATAGGCCAGATGGCCACCGGCTCAGCCTCCCCTCTTCCCAGGCCTGCAGCCCAGGGCAAGCCTATCCGCTGTCTCTGCTTGCATCCCTTTGCAAAAGAGGCCTCTTCCATGTTTACACTGTAGAATAAACAGAACTTCCTGATCAAAGGCAGCCCAACCCAAAGACGATTTCCAGGAGTGTTTTCTCAGCTGAAGCCACACGCGCATTTGGGGGACTGACCCTGGCTGTGTCGGAGCTTGAGACTGACACCATCATGTTCCAGAAAGGGACAAAACTCCACATGTCTACAGGCTAGCCTCTCCCAGTGTAAAAGATGATGGAGCCCAGGTGGTGACAAACAGAACTGTCTGCAGCAGTAGCTTTGACCACTCACCCACCTCAGAAACACGCAGAGGCTCTGCCTGGGAAACACAGCCCGAGCCTCAAGAGAAGATCCAGGATCCAGAAGGCCCTGGAGATAAGGGCAGTCCTGCTTTCCATCACCAGGTGACCTCATGAGACTAGTCTGCAGACACATGCCATGGGAAGGAGTTTCTGGAATTTCTACTGTGCCACGAATACAGCAAAGTGTCCTGAGTGCAGCAGCTAGCACGGGGCAGGTGTTCCAAGCACATGAAGAATTCAGGGGGCAGGGCAAGGAAGGGGAGGGAAGCCCCCACCTTGCAGATGCAAAGCACACACACCAGACAGCATCTGCTGACTCAGTGGCGCCTCCCCCTGAGCTGTACACACTGGAACAGTCTTGTAGGCTTTGCAAGATATTGCCTTCAGTATTCACCCTCAAATCTGAGCCCACCCGGGACAGCCTGCCAGGTAGAGACAGCCAGGGACATGAAAGGACAGGCTTGGTGGCAACAAGGGGCCACTCTTGCCAATGGCCACACCCCTTCCTGGGACTGCTTTCTTCCCCATTGCTTGAATCAGCTGGCTCTCCTTCTTTGGGACACTGTCAGTACCAGTCCTTGGTCCATGTTCTCATCTTCCACAAAAGTTCTGAAGCTGGCTGTCCACCACCTGTAGGTCCAGCTCCACCCAAACAGGTTGTCTGCATGAGGCTTCCCATGCTATTGTAACAATGACCACAGACTCACGCTGACAACCACACAGATTGACACTCTGACAGTCTCTGGGTCCAAGGCCCCATATCAGTCTCTGGGTTGACATCAGGGGTGTTCCTTCTATCAGAGACTGCTTCCCTCTCCTCTGGCTTCTAGAGGCTTCCCCATGGCTGGACTCGTGCCCCTTCCTCACATCGCTCTGGTCTACCTCATCCCTTAACCCCATTATGCCATGTGAAGAATGTCCACAGGCTCCACAGAGGGGACTGGCTATCCCCAGGGCTATTCTGTCAAACATAGTGCTTCTGATATCACACTGTTGTATTCTGTTCCAACACTCGGGTTGTTACTGTTCTGGTCTTCTGCAAAGTCAAGCTCATGTCAACGTGGCCAAGGTGCTGGGTTACAGCTGGGGCATGGCCAGGGCGGGGGTGGTCATTGTGATTTCTGTAGACTGACATTTGGAATAGGAAGAAGGTTCCTGGACCTTAACCATGAACGCATGTCTCCCTTCCAGCACTTGGGCACTCTGTCTTCTCTTAGCTCTTTGAGTCACATAGGACTCACTTTAACAAGAGCTGAGTATTTCCCAAAGTGGATTCCTGGTGTCAACAATACTTCTGACTGACCCTTTCTCTCAAGTTAAGGCAAACCAGTTTTCAATTCATTTATGGACTCCTTGCCCCCTCACTTGTAAATCAACACCATTTCGAAGTACATTGTAAAAGCTCAAGATAGCCTTGAACTCCCTATGTATCTGAGGATGGTCTTGAACTTCTGATCCTCTTGCCTTTGCCTCCCAAGTGCTGGGATTACAAGCACAGACCACCCCACCCAGTCTACATGGTGGTGAGGATGCTGCACAGAGTTTCATGAGTGCTAGGCAAGTTGTAGCTCTACCAACTGAGCTACATCCCTAGCCCCTTCTCTGGTACCTTGGAATATGGCCTTTCTTACAGCCTCCCATCCTGTTAAAATGGCCCACAGCAGTCCCTGCATGGTCCTTTCCCATCCTCTGAGTTCTAATGGGATCCATCTTCTCCCCACATCCTACCTCTGGCCGCAATCAGCCGCTTCTCCCATCCGCTGTTGGAGCTCAGTTTTAATTCAGCCAGTGAGGGTTTTTTTTCCCCCATAGCCATCACATTTTTCATCTCCAAGTTCTGCCAGTTCAATTCCAAAAGTGTTTATCTTGGTATTGTCTCTTGCAAGGAATTCTTTGTCTTATGATTAATAATTTAAATAGACCCATTAGTTCCTATTATTCCCAGAAAGTGATCCTGTGTTTATCACCCTTGGAAATTATTCCTGGTGACAATTCTTCCTAGTGTGTTTTTTATGAATGCTGAGTCCCATAAGCACTGTTCACAGGAGATCCCCTGAGCCCTGGGCTAAGAAAGAAAGGCTCATTTCCTCATCAGATCCTTGGGTTCTCTGCCTGGGCAGATAGTTTAATGCAGCCCATACCAAGCACAGAAAAGCCAATGCTTTTTAATGTTCACAGCAAACTCATTGCCGATCTGGAAAGCCCTGAAGACAAGTTTGGTGTTTCCGTACGTCAGGAGGCAAAAGGCTTCCCAGCTGCCTTTGCAGTGTGTGCAGAGTGTGTGCAGCTCCCAGCTCCGTGTCAAGGTCAATCCCTGCTCCCAGTCAATGGGTGTAGGGTGCTCTCCCCTCAAGTCCTCAGGACAACTCCTGGGTCCTCACATGGTTTTCCCCCTTTCATCTGCAATGCTAGGAGTGGAGCCCAGAGCCCTGAATGAAGCACCCTGCCACTGAACTACATCCAGATCTGACACAGCTCGCTTCACTTCTCACTTTCTGCCTCTCTTCTGCAATGTCTGTGAACTTAAACATCTTCTCAATGCACAGTATCCCTGATCTGCTTGGTTGCACAAGCTTTTAATGCCAGTACTCAGGAGGCATGGACAGGTGGATACCTGTGAGTTCAAGGCCAGCTTGGTGTATACTCCAAGTCCCAGACAAGCCAAGGCTACACAGTGAGACCCTGCATCAAAACAAACAAACAAACAAACAAACAATGTGCTGTATTGACTCATCTCAGCATACCATTGCCTAGAGGCCTCCACAGGACGGTTCCCAGTCAGCCAGAAGCAACCCAGCATCCCTTGGGCTTTCTTGCCGACCTTGTGGAGGGCATTGCTCAGGGCTTCACGCAGCACTGCCTGAACTTCTCATCCTCTTCCTTTGGTGAAGACTTCAGAGTCCCCTGACCAGGGACAGCAGAGCAGACCTTGTTTTGCTCCTGATCTTAGTGGGGCTGCTAAGAGAGATTTCCAGCAGGAACTGAGTGAGTGAACAACCTCATTCCTGGCACTAGTTTAGTAAAATCAGCTGAGGTCTGACAAGGGCCACTGGTAGGGGCTGTTGTGACTCCTGCAGAGATGCATGAAGCCCTGTGGGGGCGGAGTCACTGTGAAGGTACCTTTCGGCCATTCAGTCAATGGACGGAAGATGCTGAGGAGTCTGTGTGCGATATTTCTGTGGAAGCACAGTGGCTGAGCCTTCCTCTCATCATCCATTACAGTCCCTGGCACTCCTGGGCTCACCCAGCCTCTGCCAAGATTTACAGCTGCATTTTCAAAGGGCTTGAGGCAGGGAGACAGACCCAGCAGCAAGACAGGTAATACAGGTTCATGGGAGGAAAGAAAAGTCAGCAACCCTAGCCAGTGAATGAAGACTCCCTGAACACTACAAAGCCCTGAGCGTCCACCGGATACTCTAGGCTGTCAGCTACAGCTTTAATGCTGTGAGAATCCCATCCTCAGATGGATGGAAAGGCCGAATGTCAGGAAGAAGTGTGGGTGAGAACTAGGAAACACATCCACCAACCTAACCCTTGCTTCTCTGCGTTGTTACAGTCTTAGCCCTGCTCCACAGTCTTGAGCAAAATAGCTGACTCCACCAAAGCTTTGCAGCCCATCTTCCTCTCCCCCCTTTGGCTCCCCAGCAACTGGAAATCCAGCAGCAATGACCATGTCTCTGTTCAAACTCACTGGGCTTTCTTCCCTTTTTCCTACTGGAAAGAACTGCTCCCTGTAACAACCAGCAGGGCCCCTGGGATGCCCTCCCCTCTCAGGGAGCCACCCATGGCTTCTATGTGGCTACTTACACAGAGTGATACCTATGCATAGTGCATGCATTTGGCTACACACATACGTAGTTGCCTGTTGACATGTGTGTGCACACACAGTTGCATGTTTTCACAGCTGCACAGCGGTAGGGTGACATAGCTGGATCCATAACTGCACCCATTCAAGAGCACATGCTTACATCTTCCTGTGTTCACACTTGGTACATCTCACATAGTCTCTTATACACTTACAACATACCCCACTGAATATGTCTGCCCACCCAGATTACTTTAGATGCAGAGGAAAGTCCATATTTTCACACCACCCTTTCCCAACAGGCAAGCTCCAACCAAGCTCTGTACACCAGTGTCAATCTAACCACTGTCTGGGCACTCACTAAGGGTCCCGTTTTGCATGAGACATGCACAATACCCTAATGCTGTTTCACTCTCTCCACTGGAACACAGAACGAAGTGCACGGTGTTGGGAGGGCCAGTAACTTACAGACCAACTGACTGACTGGCTCTATCTCACAGTATCTCATACCGTCTCACAGGCAGAGGGTCAGGTGTCGGTGGATGGGTCCCCAGAGTTATTAGGAATACATAATGGGTGCCACGGGGTGGCAGCACCTGTGTGCTCTGGCATTCAGGGGAGCACACAGCAGTGCTGCACACAATCATTCATGTCTTACCCCCTGGCATGATTTCCAGTCCCTGTGTAGCTGAGAAAACTCAGCACTGGCCAGTGAGCTGGGACAGAGTGCTGTCAATGTCCCTCTTGATTCTGCCTTTCCCAGGAGAATACGGTCAAAGGTGATTTCCTCAGTAGATGCCCTACTAGACACAGGCTGCACAGACTTCTGCGAGGCCCCTAGGAAAGGTGCCCCACCCCTACGCAGGCCCTGTGATCCTGCATCCTTACCCACTTTTGAGCAAGGCTTAGCAAAAACAGTCCCTGGTGGGTGTCTGGCAGCCATCGAGGGCCCTCTGCCCACAGAGCAGCAACAAAAGCCCACTCAGTGGGCAGGGAGTGTCTGACAGGCTCCTCCCCATTCCTTGCCCTCACGGGGATATGGAGTTATTGCTTTCCCACAAGCCAAGCCTTCTCTCGCCCACTGACTGGCTGATGGGCCTTCCAGAAGCTGAGCACGTCATGCAACGCCCAACGCTTGCAGATTCTTCCAAGCACATAACAAACTCACCCTTCCTGGAACAAGAAGGACAGACAGATGGGTGTAATAAAATGGACATGTAGAACCCAGGCTCCTCCCCACAATGGTTCCCACCCAGCCTTCCATCCAAGCTTCATGCAGTAGCTGGGATGAGGTGAGAAGCCCAAACCTGACCCCATGGAGGCCATCAGGATCCAGCCTGAAGGTCAAACCAGAGCTGGCCCCGCCTTACATCATCCCAGGGCTTAAGAACAGCAGCCTGCCTCCACAATGGATCTGCCATACCCCAGGATCCAGATTGTAGAATGAAAAACCAAGGCAAAAGCAGAATACCTAGAGCTATGGAGTAAGGCTATTGGGGCTAAAGAGGAAGCTGAAAGGATGTGCTCAGCAGGCCTCAGGGCTGCCACCAGGTGCTCTACACCCTCTCAAAGAGTCAAGAAGGTGCCACAATAGTTTCCTTGTAGCTGTGACAAAATATCTAACAAAAATGATTTACAAAAGCATTTATTCTTACTCACAGCTGGAGTTAAGAAGCCCACCTCCAGCAGGAAGACAGGACACCAAGTGAGGGATGGGGTTGCCATCCCACAATCACATCTCTGACCCATAATTGTTTCTGTCTGAAAGAGTTACAGGGATGGAAATGGAGAGGAGCCTGAGGAAAAGAAGATCCAGCAACAGTCCCAAAGTGGGATCCAGCTCAAGAGGAGGTCCCAAGGCCTGACACTATTACTGAGGCTATGGAGCGCTCACAAAAAGGGAACTATCATGACTGCCCTCTGAAAGACCCAAAAACCAGCTGAAAGAGTCAGATGTGGATGTTTGCACGAAACCAGTGGACAGAAGCAGCTGACCCCTGTTGTTGAATTAGGGAAAAGCTGAAAGAAGCTGAGGAGAAGGGTGATCCTGAAGAAGGACCAGCAGTATCAATTAAACAGGATCCCCGAGATCTCTCAAACACTGGACCACCAAACAGACAGCATACACCAGCTGATATGAGGCCCCCAACACACATATAGTAGAGGACTTCTGGGTCTGTGTTCATTCAGAGATGATGCACCTAGCCCCCAAGAGACTGGAGGCCCCAGGGAGTGTAGAGGTCAGGTAGGGTGGTGGGTGGGGGCATCCACGTGGAGACAGGGAGTGGTGGGGAGGTGCGGGATGTCGAGCAGTTGGAGCGTGGATGAGGGGGCAGGGAATGGAATGTGGAGTGTAAAAAATAAATTAATTTAATAGAAGAAGAAGAAGAAGAAGAAGAAGAAGAAGAAGAAGAAGAAGAAGAAGAAGAAGAGGAAGAGGAAGAGGAAGAGGAAGAGGAAGAGGAAGAGGAAGAGGAGGAGGAGAGGAAGAAGGGGAAGAAGAAGTCGTCAATCACGGTGGGGAGGCGTGGCACAGGGGGTCCAAGGTCGCTGGTCACGTGGCACCCACATCAGGAAGCAGACAGAGGTGGTTGCTGGTGCCCAGCTCACTCTCCCCTTTCAGTCTGGTTGTAGAGCTCAAGCCATGGGGTGGTGGGGTGGCACTGCCCACCTCTCCTCAGTGAAGCTAACCTAACGGCCACACATTCAAACACACGTGCCTCCAGAGGCTAGCAGGCTGACAGCGTTAACTGTCACCACACGAACTGACGTTCAACTGACCATACGTGGTAAACTGTGGCATTGTCCCCACCGTAGTGGGATCCCCGAAGTTCATCACTAGTAGTTCCCAGAGCCTAGTTAGCCCTGAATAAGAGATAGCACAAGCAGTGACAAGGTTTCCTGGTGGGGTGAGACTGGCCAGTGGCTGCCTGGCAGGACTACTAGCCATCGGGCTTCCCAGACCCCAGCCCAAGGCAAGTAACCCAAGTGGTCAGTCTCTCAAACACTCCTGTTTAGCCACCAGTCTCAGCCAACTCAGCTGGCTCCATTCAGCCTCAAACTCATGCCACCTGGAATGAACCCGGATGGTGTGTGGCTGACGACCCAATCAGACCAGCCTGGAGATCCTCCCTAGATGACCCCGAGAGAGCCTGAGCGCCAGGCATTGAGCAACAGAACAAAGCAGATGACAAATGACTGTGCCAGAGAAAATTCTTCAGTGATGTCGGACTCAGTATAAGAAGCCTTTCATAGATAAAAGGGGAGAGACGAGGACGCTGGAAACTAGCTAGAAGATGCTTCTCCGCCCCACCCCAAAGAATGCTCTATCCCTGGGCAGATAGACTACATCTGTCCTGGAGGGATCCATGAAGGGTAATTTCCATTGTCAACTTGATTGGGTTAAGAAACATCTGCTGAGCCATGTTGACACAGGCCTCTAACCCTACCACTCTGGACACAGAGGCATGTGGGTCTCTGTGAGTTCAAGGGTACCTGGGCTCCATAGAAAGAGCAAGAAATGCCGGCCACCTGGCAGGGAGTAAAGGATGGGGACATGAGAAGGGAGGAAAGTTAAGGCGAGTGTCCGTAAAAAAAGCCACATACAGATCCCAGGGGATGATGGGAGAAAGGTGACATGAGAGAACAGGGGAGACGCCGGGTAAAAGGCTGAGTAGAGATGGGGGCACGGAGGTAGGAGAGAGCAGAGATGGGGCGAGTTAACCAGAATTAAGGATATATGCAGAAGCTTTATGGGAATACACTAGTTTTTTAAAGTATTACATTAAAAATAAAAATTGATCAGAGGTATCCCACATAGGTGGACAATTCTATTCCTAGAGGACATGGTTTATTCCATGAAGATCAAAGTGCCAGGAACAGGACAACTCCCTGTAAGTTATTGGTCAAAAGAGGCCGCAGAAATGCCCATACCTGCTTGCCTACCGTCACTACCACCACCACATGCTTTGGTTTCAGGACACTGAGGAATCAATCTCAAACTGACCAGGAAGTTCTCCCCCTTAGCTACATTCCATGGCGCTGGAAGCTGATAGGTAAGCCACCAAAGGAGAAAGTCATCAACAGTTTTCCCTAGTGTTGGACCCTGCATGCAATAATGCCAAGAAAGATATGTCCCTGGTACATTGTGGCATAGTGATTATGGGGGTAACCAGTTGCTTTCTGCTTGGATGTGAGGCTGGCTCCACAGGAGGGATTTCACATCTCATACTGTACACTTGATCAAAAGCCTACGATTGGGGGAGCTCAGATGCTGGAGGAGGAGAATTAATGGTGGTGTTTCACTAAATGGTCACAGTATCAAACTCCCCTGTAAATACACATTTGTACCCATAGATCTACACTGTCCTCCATGATGACCAGAGAAGCTTTGTTTTTGCAGTGAGCAGAAGTTAATGTGGAGACACATAACTGGTTGAAGTGCTTGAGTGTAAGTCTGAGCGCCCAGCTGTAATGGCCCATTGGTGTAAGCCTCTAAAGCACAGGGAGCTTCACAGAAGCAGAGAGTACGAGACGGGGAGGAGAGCTCTGAAACTCTGTTTCCTGAACATGGTGTGATGATGCACAGTCAACTCACAATGGCTGGGGCTGCCTGCACAAGACCTGGACAAGACCAAGCCAGTCACAATGTCGGCGTGGCTGCTGAGGAAGGAAGGGTCACTTTTCTCTGGGAATGTGGGTGCTGGTGGGTGCCCCACACTTATACACTGTAGGCAGCACTAATATTAATGTTGTTGTTGTTATTATTGTTATTATTATTATTATTATTATTATTATTATTACTCATGAGTCCATGAACTCAGGAGAGAAGGAGAATGCAAGGCTCTGGCAAAACTGGAGGAGGGGGAGGTACTGAGTAAGTTCACAATACATTACACACATGTATTAAATTCTCAAAGAAATGAAATTATTACTTTTAAAAGGAGAAAGATGCCTGTGTATTAACGACATCCACCTTTCGGTGTGTCTCAGAGGGCTTTTCCAGATAGGGTTTACTGACCTGCCGTGAATGTGCACATTGCCGTAGCATGTACTGGGGTCCTGGCCTGTATGAAAAAGGGAAAGGAGAAAAGAGACGAGTGCTCTGGTGTTCCTGTCCGGGTGCTGAATCGGCTCAAACGTGAGCAAGCGCCTTCCACTCCACTGTCATGTTTCCCTTCATGATGCTGGAGCCCTCTTCCCTCAACTTGCTTCTTATGAGGCATTTGGTCACAGCCATGAAAAAAGTCACATATTCGGGCAGCCTTTCTCTGTTGGTTGTCAGAAATGGTCTGCCACCTGGGCCATCCCAAAGGTAGCAACACCCTTCAGAAAGGATGACAGCTCAGCTGGGCCACCACGTAGAAACTGGCACATAGAAGATTTTAGGGGACCCTTGAATACCTGTGTAATTTTTAAAGAATTTATTTTTTATTCATGTGCACCTGTGTCTAAGTGCACATGAGTAAAGTTGCCCTCAGAGACCAAAAGAGGACATCAGATCATGTGGCTTTTAGTGGGAAAAAAAACTGAACTAAATTATATAAACTCATCAGCCAAGGGATTCTTTAAATTACCATTGATGCACTTAGCTCTGCGCTTAGCTCTGCCCCTTCCCTCTGTCCCTGGCTCCCACAGGCATATGGCTCATGATACACATGACATATATTTTGCAGGAAAAAATAAAATAAAACTGTATACTTTGTAACTGTTTTTTTTTTTTTAAGGAGAAATAAGAGAGCACAGATATATATTGAACAGGAGGATAATCACAATGTGCGGATGCGTAGGAACAGCTGCAAGTAATAGGAAAAATATGGAGGGCAGCTTGTTTCCCTGATGACAAGTATGAGCCGGTGGACTCAAACCTTCACCAGGCCCACTTTGATGCTCCCCATCTGCCATGGAGTCAGAGAGAGGATTTCCTATATTGACGGTGCACCTTGAGTCCTGCCTTGAATCTCCCAGAACAAGTGGAGAACTGCTTCCTACAAGGACACAGAGACTACACCCTTCCATCCATCCTCGAAGCTCTGGGCGCAGTCTGCTTCATTCTCACCTGGCAGCCCTCTCCCTCAAGGTTGAGATTAAAGACACGAACGCAGTAGAAACAGACCGCATGAAGGAAACAGCCGCACCTAGAAAGGAAGGGCCTGTGTGGCTGTGCAGCTGTGAACTGCCCCAGGGGCACAGGGGAGGGACACACCTCAGTGAAACCTCAGGCAACACAGCCCATGTGGCCACACCTGACCCTCAGGGAGGACTTGATCCTGGGATGCGCAGGATCTTCATGGAAATGTATACTCTATAGTGCCCAAAAAGCTACTTGGTAGCACACCCTGGAGATGTGTTCACGTGTGTGACACTGCTTCTGTGTCCTCTAATCACAGCTGCAAAGTGGGCTTAAGACTCACAAGCCACCTTGCCTGCCGCCTAGTCACAGCTACCCAAGTTGCCCTTCTCACCAGTCTATAGCATCCATTCTGGATGTTTCCATTTCATTGGCCACAGAAACATGAGTGGTCACTGCAAGCATTTACAAGAGTGAGATGCAGACTCCTTAAGCATCTCTAATGTGCTTCAGCAATGGTGGTAAAGCTGGATAAGGCTCTGGGCTTTCAAATCCCCATGAGTATGTGACACTGTAGTGCAGTGTTCTCCACTGTGGGGAAGATCTAACTCACTCAATGTCACAAAAAGACAGACTGACAAGGCCAGTCAGCCATCCTGGGTTCTGGTGACGGAAGGTAGAGTACTGGCCACATACCCAGTGACCAACAGTATAGGAACAGACCCAGAGACTCCCTGGTACCTGGGTGCAGAGGGATGAATCCAGGTGCCTCTGGGCTGCAAGCAGGCACAGGCCAGCCATGACGCCGAGTCTTACCCCAAGAGTGAACGGCAGCCAGCTGAGGTCATTGTGAGGCTGGGCTGTGGAGGGTAATTTCCAAAACATGCGGACACGAGCAGCCATGGAGCATCAGCACCCCAGGCCATGATTCAAAGCAGATGGAGAGGCTGGGAGTGTCCCCACCGATGACAGCCTTCCAGGGATGGGGATCGCAGGCTCTGTCCTTAGCTCCCCTGAAGGTGTGGCTGGGTACAAGCTGCTCTGGGGTAAGCATGTGCACCCTACCTAGCATTGCTGTGACCCATGTGAGCAGCAAGGGCCCAAGCCACCCACCAACAAGTTGTAGACGTGAATCCAAGCAGGGGCCAAGTCCCAGGCAACAGGCTAAAGTCTGCCAGCAGAATAGAGGACACAGCCAAGCCCAGGCCCTGTGCCTATCACCCACAGGAAGTATGCACAAAACACCAGTGGGTTCTACTCTGTTGCACCAGAGGAACCTGCCTGCATCTCCTCGAGTCTGATAAAGACACACTGGACCCTGCTCAGCCTTATACTGGAGCCAGGGCATGGAACATGTGGAACTAGAGGAAAACAGATTCCCTCCTAGGCAGGGCTGCTGGAAGGCCCAGGAGGGAAGCTGACAGGGACCCTCACCATTGGGAAGGGAGTACGGGAGATATCCCCAGACCAAGCTTGCTGCTTCACCTTGGCGTATGCAGCCTCTGTTTTGCTTGCCTTCTTTCATTTTGATTTTTCATTTTCAACAGTATCTGACTAAGAAAAACTGACATTTTTTTAAAAAAAAATGTTAACAGGGTATGATATGGGTGTTAATTTCTCATGTTACTAGAAAACAGAGCCTTGTCTCTAATGGCCATCAGGTCACTTGACATCTTCTGTCTTGCTCCCTCCTCCAGGGACAGGGACGGTTTTAGTGTCACTTAATTTCAGATCTGAGTATGTTCCAGGCTGGAGATTCAGAGCTGAGAGGTGCTATCACTCCTGTCCTGAGCACATGTGGGTGGGCTGTGGGCTGGGACACAGGAGTATCATTCTGGGGACAGTGTTTGGGGAATAAGAGCTTTGATCTTCATTGGCCATTTAAGGTCCCCCTACCCTGAGGGGAGAAGCCAAAAACCCTATGGGAATGTGGGAGAGCACTGTTTCCCCACCAAGTTTCCTGCCCAGCCCAAGTCTGAGGTGACCAGATCCCTCTGCTGTCCTGTCCTGCAACGTTCTCTTTTGAGTGCTTTTGTATTACAAAGGCCACTGCACTGGTACTCACCTTTAAACAGATGGATATAAACTGGAATGCATGCATTATGCCATCAAACTTGGCCTTGCTACTGTGAATGCCATGCAGAACTGATGGACAGGGTAGACAATGCCATAGGAATAAAAGTAGAAACTGGGGAGGGTGGCACACACTTGTAATCCCAGCACCTGGGAAGCAAAGCAGGAAGAATGCCACAACGTGAGCCCAGCCTGGGCTACATAATGAGGTCCTGTCTCAAAATAAACCAACACCCATCCCAGGTCTGGAGGTCCATGCACACCTGCAATCCACCCACCTCACAGTGAGTGTGGGAGGAGCAGAGCAAGTCACCCCCGTGTGTAAATAAAGACCTGCAGTGCTATGCAGGTCAGAGGTGTTTGTTGACATATCCTATCAGTTATTTTAGGAGCAAAGCTAAGTTATGCAAATTTACTCAGAAAACAAAGGTAACACAGAGCTACTTCCCTACTGTGTTATGAGGCCTGTTGCAGTAAAAATTAACTGGTGGTTTCTACCCCATCTTTGACCATTTAGTTCCCAAATAAAGGACACAAAACCTTTATATTCATAATAAGCCTTACTAGCACCAGAGCTGGGCAGATATCAACTTCTATGCTAGTTTGTCTACTTCCTTGTCAGTAACCCCGAGATATGACTTGCCATGTTCAGTGGCCACTTCTACTCCAACTGGCCAGACCTCATGGATAGTTCTCACCCTCCCTTACCCCACAGAGTCTTCCTCTCCTCTCCTGTCCACTCCTCCTCATGGTCTCTGACTCAGACCCCAAGGCCAGAATGAAAGCCACGCCTACCTCTCTTCTGTCCAGCTACAGGCTGTAGGCATCTTTATTCAATCAATAGTTTTTTGTTTTGGGTTTTTTTTTTTTTGTTGTTTTTGTTTTTGGTTTTTCGAGACAAGGTTTCTCTGTGTAGCCCTGACTGTCCTGGAACTCACTCTGTAGACCAGGCTGGCCTTGAACTCAGAAATCCACCTGCATCTGCCTCCCAAGTGCTGGGATTAAAGGTGTGCGCCACCACCGCCCGGCTCAATCAATAGTTTTAAATTAAGGAGCAAGCTAACAGAGCATTATTCGGTGTATGTGAGGATGTCCTCATGCCCGGGGCAACCAGACCTTGTCTGCCAGTGTTTAGCATTACAATCATAACAACAGACCAAACCTCAACACTACACTGATGCCAAAATCAAAGACACTGAGGCAGACAAGCATAGGGAATAGCTTAGCACCCTGGAACTCCACTTGGTTTGAGCTACACACACCTCTCCTAACAATGTACCTGAAAACCTGGGACCACAGCTACATCCACTTTCACAAACATTCCATTCTGGAGAATGGAGTAAGTCTCTCCTACAAGTCTACCATCAAGAACGTCACATTCCTTAAAAAACCAAAACCAAAACACAAAACAAAACAAAACAAAAAAACTGGTGCACACCTTTAACCTCAGCACTTGGGAGGCAGAGGCAGGTGGATTTTTGTGACTTTGAGGCCAGCTTGGTCTACACAGCAAGTTCCAGGACAACCAGGGCTATTACACAGAGAAACCCTGTCTAGAAAAAACAAACAAGCAAACAAACAAACACTTCTCTTTCATAAACAGTTTCTATTCAAACCAAACATATTCTATAATATCCCTAGTTAAGGAATGCAGGGTGCAAATCTGGTTTACACTGTTTTAGGGTTCGTGTACAGCAAGGTAAATTGTAGCCTGGGTGACTCTTTAGGAAGGATCCCTATTTATCATCATGTGCCTATTGTGGTGGTTTGAATATGCTTAGGCCAGGAAGTGCCACTATTAGGAGGTGTGTCCTTGTTGGAGGAAGTGTGTCACTGTGGGGGTGGGCTTTGGGAGAGCTTCCTCCTAGCACATGGGAAACAGTCTGCTCCTGGCTTCTTTTAGATGAAGATGTAGAACTCTCAGCTCCTCCTGCACCATGCCTGCCCGGACGCTGCCATATTCCTGCCTTGATGATGACAGACTGAATCTCTGAACCTGTAAACCAGCCCCAATTAAATGATGCCCTTTGATGAGTTGCCTTGGTCATGGCGTCTGTTCATGGTGGTAAAACCCTAACACACCTATGTTCAGTTGGGCACACAAATCATTAAAATCAGATTTTTCCTGGGAAAGGACATGCTCAATGATAAAGGGCTTGCATAATCCAAACCTGTCAATCAAAATAGAGACCATCCAAATTATGCCCCTTATCAGCCCCTCCCCTTTCTCCTAAGATCACATAAAAGAAGCCCCAGGCAATAGGCTGGGGCTGAGCTTCTTCTTATATTTAATTATTTATTATGATAAATGTATGTTAGTTTATGCTTTCTCTGCTTGTATGCATGTGCTCTAGAATGCCAGAAGAAGAAGTCTGACTCTAGAGAGTTGCGAGCTGCTGTGTAGGTTCTGAGACTGAACCAGGTCCTCTGGAACAGCAGCCAATGCTCTTAACCACTGAGTCGTTTCTCTAAACCATATTTGGTTTTATTACACTTATTTATTTATAACACACACACACACACACACACACACACACACACATCAGGGCATGCATATGGAGGTCTGAGGATGTTCTCTCCTTCCAAAATGTGGGTCTGAGGAATCACATTCAGGTTGTCAGACTTAACAGCAAGCACCTTCCACAAAGCCATCTCACCAGCCCAACAAAATCACAAGGAAAGAAAAGAAATCAACAGAACAGAAAGATGCACAGTCCCTCAACAATGTGTCTTTCCAGAAGCCCAAAACTAGAGTCACTGTTGCAATCCAGGGTTCACCCTGGGAACAGGAACCAGTTCAACACAAAAATCAACCAACACAGCACACTGAAGGAACTGAGAGCACCCAGAGCAGCTATGAACACCTTTTCTTTAGAAAAACAAAAAGTCGAAACAAATCAGGATAGAAGAGAATGCCCAAGGTCTGAGGAAGGACTATGAGGTGCAGAGCCTCCGTCCTCCTCAGCACTAGACACCAGACTCTCCCAGGAGGTCAGGTTCAAAGCCAGGAACTCTGTCTTCCAGCTTGTACTCAATACCATCCAGGAGGCTGCAGCCAGCACAGCAGGGCAGAAGCAAGCATGGGGGGCAGAGGTCGGTCCCTCTCAGGCAGATCTCTGCACTGCACAGATAATCCTAAAGAATGTTTTAAAACCAGAGCTGTGCACAGCAGGGGCTCAAGAAGAAGGCCCATCCACAAACATTGATTGCCCTTCTCCTGATAGCACCAGCCACCGGGCCAAGTTGGTGCTGGGTTTTTTTTTTTTTTAATAACATTTGTTACAATATTGGCATGCTTAAGGATGTGCTTAACAAAATAGGAGGTAGGATCAATGATTCAAAACTATAAGCCAGGGCTAGGGATGTGCTCTGTGGCAGAGGGCTTGATGAGCTTGTGAGAGCCTCTGAGCTCCATCTCAGCATGTAAGAAACAAAGGGGAAGAAAAAAGGGGAAGAGGAAAGATGGGAGGGAGGGAGGGAAGATGGGAAGGAAGGAAAATGGGAAGGAAGAGAAGATGGGAGGGAGGGAAGAAGAGAGGGGAAAAAGGAGGCCATAAAGCCAAAATGGGTTGGGGAAAAAAGATAAGTTAGAAGACATATTATTTTAAGACATTAATTTAAGGTATATTCTAAAGTGAAGATTACAGGTCAGCAGCCCCTAGGAAACTCTTGGGTGGTAGAGGGGGTATTGAGGGAAACAGTCACCTCTGCCACACAGCTGAGCTAGTTCCCATCTGTATGGAAAAAGTAGGAAATTCCCCCCTGACCTCACAGCATATTATCCTGAAATGAATTAAAGATATACATTTATAAAAACCCTCATCTATACAACTTCTAGAAGAAAACAGACAAATTTTTAATCATGATCTTGAGAAAGACAAATACCTCTTAAAGAGAGTACAGAAGGCATGAAACACTTAAAAAAAAGATTGATACTACGATTATCAATAAAACCACCATTCTTCAAAAGAATTTAGCTAGATAAAGGAGTATGCTGCTATTATCCCAGCACTTGGGAAGTGGAAGCAGGAAGATTAGAGGTTCAAGGCCAACCTGGGCTACATGAGACTCTGTCTTGATAAGCCAAATCAAACGACCCCTCTGCCAAAAATATTAAAAAGCATTATTTCAGAAACTAAAAAGTAAGCCTCAAACTGAGAGGAAATATTTTAGCAATACATGCCTGATAAAGGGTATAAATGCAGATCATGCTAAAAGGCTCCCCAGTGGTGGAAGCATCCCAATTAAAATGAGGACAGGACAAAGAGAAACACTTCATCAGGTGACAGACAGATGCTCAGAGTCAGGAGTCACACAGTCACAAGCCCGTACACCTGGAGAATGGCTAAGGAGCAGTAACCGACTGTAGTACCAAGGTCCAACATGACAGTGGTCAGGCAGGCCATGGAGGCCCTCCACCAGATAAGCACAGGAAGCCACAGCGCATGTTTGCAGGCAGCCACCCCAGAGTCACGGTATGTGCAGTGCACCCAGGCACATGCCCTAGCACAGCAGCACGGTGACAGCAGACCTCCTGCCAAACGCATACTCTTTAGACAGCTTGTCACAGCAAACAGCACTTCCAACAACCAAGCAACACACATCCACATACCTGCATGCCAATATCCACAGGAGCGTGTGAGTTCGAGCCCCAAAGTGGAAATGACTCAAGCATCAACAGGTGATCCAGAAGCCAATCACCCGCAATCGGTCACACCATCAGCGCTCACACTGACAGGACCAAAGCTCCTCTCAGCAACACCAAGTGTTCGGTCTCAATGACATCGCTGAGAGAGAAATCAGACACACAGAGTGCACACAGATGAGGACATTTGTTCAGAGCTATGGAAAGTCTAGCTAACCAAAACCAAAAATGGCAGGTAGTCAGTGGGCCAATGGGAGGTAGGGGTGGCGTTCTACCGTGATGAGAAAGATTGACCCAACTTAGTGTGTGCCCCATTTACCAAGTGTTACAAAGGTGAGATTTTAATATGAACACTCCAGGCAGGGTTTTGAAACAGGGTCTCCCTGTGTAGCCCAGGATAGCTCCAAACTTGCCACCTTCCTGCCTCAGCCTACTGCTGGGATGGCAGTGTGCACAACCACTTCTGACTCACATGGAGATGTTTACAATAAAGGCGACAGCCACAGAGCAGAGGCATAGTGAGAACCACACTGCTGAGCTCACGAAGCGCGGTCTGCCTCCCTCACACCCACCCTCCAGTGACTCAGAAACGCTACTGCTCCAGAGGCCTCTGGTTTTCACAGGTTACTGGCCTGCCCCACTCCCACCAGACCCACCCCAGGCTTTGAAAGTGAAATGTTCATCCTAAGAGAACATGAGGTCAGGGGAGCCCAGCATTGGAGGAAGGACAGTTCCCTAGAAAGCCCCACAACTGATACATACAGAAGGGAGAGTAAAGAGAAGACTCCAGGTAAGACCTGTAGTGGGCATAGTAAAAAGATGCCTTTTAGACGTGTGAAGATAGCTTAGTCAGGATCCCCACTACACTCAAGGCTGCACAGATAACCAGAAGCCAGGGACACCACTCACTCAAGATAACCACACACAGTCCTAGAACCCTGGGACACCCACCACTCAGTGACCAAGCAGAGACCATGAGCATTGCTCTACTCTGTACATCTGGAGAAATGACACCTTGATCTGCCCTGTGGCTGGAGAGTCTCTCCAGGCATCCTGACCCTCAGCTAAGATCCGTCCAACAGGTAAGCAGCCTTGGGGAGGCAGCAGCCTTGGGGAGGCAGCAGCCTTGGGGAGGCAGCAGCCTTGGGGAGGTAGCAGCCTTGGGGACCTTGTGTGGTGACCTTCACCATAATACAGTGTGACTTGTTACACTAACGACACATACCTGCTTTTGTGCTCATGACCTCACCACATCAGGACCTGATGACAAAGACATTTACCATCAGAGGCAAGGTCAAAGCTCCTGACCCCCTGTGACTGCCCAGGCCAGCAACCCGTACACAAGCTGAGTGTGGGGACTCATTCATGTAGGCCCAGCTACTCAGGAGGCAGAGGCAGACAATTAAGGATTTCCACGTGAGTGTTCATGCTAGGTTAAACATCAATATGGTAACCTGAGTCCCAGGGACCACTTGGTTATCTAAGGAAGGTTGAACCTGCACAGGTAGAAATACAGCACGAGCCATAAGTTTCAAACTGGCCAGACAGGAAGTTCAGACGCCAGAGCCATCCCGGTGAGACATGTCTGGGCTGCACAGAGAGAGCCACCTACCTGTGCCACCTTCTGATCAAAACAGAATCTAATCCAACCACTACCTCTACTGAGCAACTTCAAGGAACACAGGGAACAAGGAATGCAACAAAGGCTACAGCTGGGTTTGATCACTCAACCCAGGATGATGGGCAGATTCATCAGTCTGAGGGATGTCCAGTGTTGGAGAACCAAGAGTCGGGTGATAGGTAGGGGGATGGTCCTGCCTGAATTAGGTGTACTATGGGTTTTAAGCTGCCATCTGTCAATATTCATAGGCAAGTGGCTTGAAGGCTTCCTGGTTGTGGCACACTGGGAAACAGGAGTGAATGGGCTGGCAGACCTGCACCTGGCATATCTGCGCAGTGAAGATTCACTTGTCCTGTCTTTCCTCTGAGAAGTCCTCACCCCCACCCCATCCCTACCTTAGATACACTGACTCAGCTTTGTCCATGGCCAAGAGAACAAAAACACAGACTGCATGGGACCCTGATTGTAAAGAATAAACCTGCTCTCAGAGGCCATCCTGGACACATCACAATAGTGCAATGTGGTCTGGCAGCTGCTTTAAGAACTTGGGATTAGGAAGACAGGAGGAGGAGGTTACGGAGAAAGCAGCGAGTGATTTATCATCCTTAGGTCATTGGAATCAATTATGGATGCACATAAGTATGTATGGCATTTCACCTACTCAACTCTCCCGGAGGCCCAGGGCTGGGCTTAAACATGGGAGCCAAGAGCCCAGTGTTAGGGCCAAACTCTCAAGGGCTCTGGGCCAAATGAACCCCCTTCAGAGTTAGTGTTCTATCTACATAATTGATGACATTCTCATGTTGAAGCCTGACCAGGGCTCGTGACCAACATGGGCTTTCAGCTCATGATATGGTAGGGACCCCACTGCCCTGGTTTCGATTCCCCATTAACTCCAGCCCATCCTCTCAAGCCCTGAAACCAACACCTACTACCAGCTCCAAGGGACTGATCACACTGCCCTCAAGCGGAAGCCAGAACATCCAGTACAGCATTCTGGCCTTCCAGCTATGGTGGCCTGATTCACTCCTCCAGGATCAGTACAGGACACCCACAAGCATCTTTCACCCAGTGGAGAGCTGATGTATATAGCAGATCTCTGCCTACTCAAGGGGAGGCCCTACCCAGGGGTGTGGTGACTTAGGTTTTCTGGCCTTTGGCCTTGTCCAGCAGTGGCTTCTCTCATCCCCTCTGCTGTCATGCTGGGTTCTAGCCCAGCCACTCGAGGTCCAGGGCGCCTGGCTCCTGCTCATCATCAGTAGGTGCCCAGGTGACATGCCACAGCCACTTCCTCCAGCCACTCTTAAGTAAGTTCCCAGCCCCTGCACTAAGGCTACCCTCTCATGCCTGGTGATGTCACTCTAGGAAATGCAAATGAGGGCAAAGCACAGAGCAGTGTGTCAGCTCTGTTCTGCTATCCTGTATGGAGTAGGTAGAACCCAGCCTCCTGCTCACACCAGGGGGAGCCAGCTCCTGCCTGGTGGTGGGCCTTTGGTTCCCTTTGAAGACCCCACCCAACCTTAGAATGGATCTGAGTCTATTCTGTGCCCTCTGTGACGAGGCGGGGCTGGGAAATGAGCCAAGGCAAAGGTTTTTCTCTTTTCACAGATTTGTCCCCCTAGCACGTGTGGGCTGTCTTCTCTCTGTCTCATCTTGGGGACCCTCCCCGCCAGTCAGTGGCCTTCACTTTCCTTAGCTAGAACTCAAATAGCAAGGGCAGGGAAGCACACAGCAAGCTGCAAACTCAAGGCTGTCCACAGCTGTGTCACTGACCTACCCAAAGGGTGGGCCACCCCGCCCAGTAGGAACCTCAGTCCCCTCCCACTTCTGGACCTTGCACCCAAGCCACAGGCCCTAAGTCCCATAGCAGGTGTTGCCTATGGCCACACCTGCAGCAAGGGATTCCAGTGAAAACCTCAATGTTTGGCTGCTTTAAGCAACTGGCCGGAAAGGGAATTGGTGACCTAGAGAATGGCTGAATGCTTCCAGAAGAGCAAGGTCAAGCTCATCGGGACAGCTAATGATGATGGATGCAAGCAAGGCTGGAGGGGCTCCTGAGGAGGCTCCAGGGATGGCAGTGGGTGAGGCTTCTGAGCCTGGGATCTGCCCTTAAAGGAACAGGAAGGAGGAGGGGAGGGAGGGAGGAGAAACCCACCCGAGACCAGACGTGAGTCTACAGACTCCCGCCAGCTTCATGACCCCTCAGCTTATGCAAGGCAGCCATACTTGCTCTCGTCTCTGTCCCCCTCTGTCCCTCTCTTCTCTGGCTCCATGGAAGCTCAGCAAACTGAGGTGGGGAGGGGTTGCACATCAAGCCTGCCCACTCACTGCCTAGCCTCTGCCTCAGGGGCAGTTTTACAATGCTGTAAGTCACGGGGGTGGGGGGGTTGGAAACAAAGATGTGAGGGCCTGCTGGGAGCAAGGGAGCTGCATCTGGTCTCTGCTCCATTGCTGCCTCTTCAGTACTGATTTGTAAATTCCCCCGGTTTTCCCCATAGCTTTGTCTACTTGGCTCTCTGAGATGCTGGCAGCATCTTCCCATCTCCCTCATAAACGAATGCATTAAGATCGTTGACATGCATGCCTTTGGTATGTGTGTGTCAGGACATCGTCTTCTAAAACTGGCCCTTCATATCGGGGTCACACTGCTGGGAGACCATAGAGCAGCGATCTGAGCTCAGATCAGCCCACTCTGCCCAGAAAGGGAAATCAGCCCCACATCTGCATGTCATTGAAGCACTGCTCTGCTTTATGGTGGAGGAAGTCCAAGTTCAGCGTGGGGAGAGAAAGAAGAAGCCAGCTGACAGGCTGTCCCAGGTGCTATGTGTGTCCTGTTGCCCTCCTCCAAGAAGCTCAAAGCCGAGCATCTGAAAGGCATCACCTTAGGGCAAGAGAAGGGGCCAACGCCCAGAGGCTCCAGCTGAGGGGCTCTTACTTCAGAAGGCTTAGATTGGGAAGGAATGTCTGACACTGGGCCAGAGCCTTGTCTAGGTGCAGAGGAACAGGTGTGTACCAAGCAGCTGCTGAAAGGATTCCAATAGCAGGGTGCTAAAAAGAGACAAGGGCTCCAGGGCCCTGAACAGCTTTCTCCTTTCTCCACCGTGTTCTGACTCAGGAATAATGATGACTGCTCCCCAGGCCTTCAGAACATCCTAATCTAGCATATGAGTGTCACATGATATATGGGTTCTTCTCCAGCAGATCCTGGATTTGATCATCCTGGGCCCTGGCAGTCTGTACTCATGGTGGCAAGTCGCTCAACAAGGCTCTGACTCCTGTCCATGTGTAAGCTGGGGTCTGACTATGGGTCTCATCCAGGGCCAGAGGAATCTCAGAAGGTCATTGAATCTTTCCCTTTCACAGCTTATCAAAATGCAGCGTTTCTTCACACCCTCCACTATGTGACCAAACAGGTTTCCAAGGTGGCTGAGCTGCCCAAGGCATCTCTAGTCCATTCTGCTTCCTCTTCCCTTGGTGCAGACTCCTGTGCAGGTCTGAAATGGTGGAACTATCAGAAGCATCACAGTGTTCACCAAGCCACGTGGGGGCCACAGCACCCCCAGAATCTAGCAGCTGACTTCTCAGCCAGGTCCCAGCAGGACACTGCACAGCGTGAAGATGTTGCTCTCACTGACTACCCTCCTGGGTGGCTGTGAGGGCAGAGCTCTGACTCCTGCTGGAGGTGAGTCCGACCTTCAAAAGGGACAGCCATTTTAGCAAATTCGATGTGCACCCCTCCAGAAGGGCGAGTCCTTCACCCCCCATAAACACACCGAAGCCCAGGGGAGGCAAACTCTGGTACCCAGCATAAGCCAGGACCACTGAGGGCTTTCCTCCAGCCCGGCTGTCCACACTCAGTCATGGGGCAGTGAGAGGTGACAGTGGGAACTAAGAGGCCCCTCCAGAAGCCTCAAGCTACTCAAAGGGGTGAGAGATGAACTCACTGTCCATGGCTGGAAGCAATAATAAACACATGCAGGCAGCAAGAATGCAGAGGCTGCAGCCTGCAGCGCAGTGTGTGATAAACAAGAGGCCAGTATTATACTCCATAATACAGTCAGCCCTGCACCCCAAATGCAGCTCTGTATCTCAAACACAGTCTAGCACCCTAAATATGCAGTTGTATACCCCAAACATCCCATCAGCTCTGCACCTTAAGTACAGTGAGCCCTATATCCCAAACACACAGAGACTGCACTAGGAGACTGATGAAGAGAGGGACATGCTGGCCTATGAAATTAGGCCAGAGGTCACAATGCTGGACGTCCTCAGTCACTTTCTACCTTATTTGCTGAGGTACATTCTCTCACTGAGTCTGGAACTTTCAGCGAGTGAGCATCTGGGGATCCATCTGCCTCTACCTCTTCAACACTGGGGTTAAAGATGTGCCTCCTCCCCACCCACCACACCCAGCTTTGCATGGGTGCTGGGTGTCCATGCACATTCTCCCTTACCCAGAGTTTTCTCCCCAACACCTCAAATACTTATTTTTAAAAGTGGGAGATAAAGTCAGAGAATTCTACAGACGTAGAACGCTTGTTCCAAGTACTCTCTTAAGCTGTGGGTAGCAAAAGTGACCATGAGATCATAAAAAAATGGCAACAGTAAAAGACAACAATAAAAGTTAATGTGAAATATAGAAAGCAAAGGCTTTGACTATTCTCCTGCATCATTCCTCAGCATGTGAGTGTAATCTAGGACATTTTCCAATTGTATTGCACTAGAATGTTTCATTTTAAAAACTATTGTTTAAGTTCCTGATTTAAGTTTCATAATAAAGTAATTGTTAAATGAAATGTGTACAATGAGCTTTTTAAGAGACAGCTCAGGAGGCTGGAGAGATGGCTTAGCAGTTAAGAGCACTGACTGCTCTTCCAGAGGTCCTGAGTTCAATTCTCAGCAACCACAACCATCTGTAATGGGATCAGATGCCTTCTTCTGGTGTGTCCGAAGAGAGCAACAATGTAGTTACATACATGAAATAAATAAATAAATAAATCTTTTAAAAAACAAACAAACAACAACAAAAGGCTAGCCTGGTCTACAGAGTGAGTCTAGGACAGCCAGGGCTACCCAGAGAAAACCCTGTCTCAAAAAACAAAATGAGACAGCTCAGCACTAATGATTACTAAATAAAAATATCAATCAACTATGAAAAAACATCAAAGAGTTCTGTCCTACAAGTATCAAATATTCAGCCAAGACCTAATTCTTTATGTAAAAACAAACAACCATGTACATCTCATTAATATGCAAATTGGTTTTAATCTTTAATAACTGGTGAACGTTGAAATACATCCAAGTGTTCTAAGATAAACTTGTGGGTTAGTGAGATGTGCAGTGGGCATAGGTGCCTGCCAACAAGGCTGACAACCTGAGTTGGATCCCTGGGACCCACATGGTAGGAGAGAACAGACTCTCTGGAGTTGTCCTCTGACTTCCATGCAGGTACTGTGGCATGTGTGCACCCCACACACAAAATAAAATAAAGTGTAAAAAGAAAATGTATGATTTATTATTCAGCATATTTGATTTGTTTCAAATAAAATGAAATAATTGTTAAATCACCAGCATCAAATAAAATAAAATAATTGTTAAATGAAAAGTGTACAATGAGCTTTTTAAGACTCACCAGCATCTCCAGTCTGCTGCTCACAGACACAGCATGGGAACAGACGGAACAGAAAGGAAGGTCCAGTGATGGAGCATTCAGCAGCCCACAGGCTTCTGGGGAAAGGTCCCCAGCTCATGGTCCATGGCCAGATCCAGCCACTGGAGTGGAACAAGAAGACAAAGCAGAAAGCAGTCCTCCATCCAGCTCCTGGCACAGACAGGTATCAACCAACACAGGAGAGGCCAGGACCTAACAGAGATTTTAGAACCTGGGGATCAGGAGAAAATATTCAGACCTGGGGCCACATGAAAAGTCGCTGGCAAGACCAAAACCATGATTCATAGGGAACTTGGTGAACTAGGCTTCATTGGTGAACGAGACTTGCTCACTGGTGACAAATTAGAAGGATGACAAGAGGGCACACAGGGAGGGGACATTTGCAGCGCCCCCTTCTAAGGAGCTCCTAATCTACAACATACTGAGAAGTCTCACAGCTGCAGAGCAAGCGCAATGGATAAGCCAACTGGAAAATGGGCAGAGGATGCAAAGAGCACTTCCCAGAGGAGGACAGAAGTTGGTGATGAGTGGGACATGAGAGATGTTAGGGCTGTCGGGAGTGCACGTCACTGTCAGCCACCAGAGTAGCTGACATGAGGAAACCATCAATATGGGCAGGGACTCGGAAGAGCTGTCCTCTCCAGTGCAAGGGACACAGAATGGGGCAGTTGTCACAGGACAGTGCTATTGTGTCTCCTAAAACCACATGCACAGCTGGCACCAAGCCCAGGATGTGCACACATAAGGTGCTTGTCGCAAAGGACAGACCCATCCTTAAATAAAAACTACAAGACTGTTCCCATACTAGTCACTCTTCCTGGTGCTATGAAAATGTACCAGGCGAGACACCGCTTACAGAAGGATTTAATTTGGCTCACAGTTTGGGAGTACGGTCCTATCATGGTGGAGAAGGCATGGTGACAGGAGCAGAAGGCAGTTAGCTGGTCACTGGGCAGCCACAGTCAGGAGGCAGAGAGAGATGAAGGCTGGGGCTAAGCTCACTTCTCCTTTTGATTCAGTCTGAGACTCCTATACTATACATGAAGTAGCATCACTCACAATTACAGTGGGTTTTTCCCATCTCAAGTGACACAATCTAGGAACTACCTCATTGGTATTTCCAAGGGTTTGTCTCTCAGGTGATTCTACAGCCTGTCAAGTTGACAACCATTATAAACCACCATAGCCCAAGTGTTCCTCAAGAGACAAGCAGACCGCCACAGCTGTTGAGTCTTCAACCCACCTCAGTGGATCTACGCTCAGCACGCCACGTACCAGTGAGCTCAGGACAGGATTGCTGATGGGACAGTGGGTCTCACTATACCCACCTCCGAGTATAAGCAGTTCCACACACAGGCTGAGAGTCCTACAGAGCTTAGGAAAGAATCGTTTCTGGACCAGAAATGTGGTCCCCAAGATCTCAGCACTGAGAAGCCAGCTGCTGTGGTCCTCTGCCCCTTTGTCTATGTCTTCTGTGCTTGGAGAACAGCCATGACCACACAGAACACAGACACTCTGTCCTCTTCCCCGGGTCATGTCTGGCAGACCTATGTGAAATCCACTCCAGAACTGTGCAGCGATCCATCAACAGCCAGTCCCAGGGGTGCCCAGCCCACCCGGAGAGCCAAGCACTGTTGACTATAGAACAGGAGAGTGCCAAATCCCAGCATGAGAGCCTTCATATGTTGGCTGGGGTTGTCCCTGACCCTGCATCTTGGGCTGCTTCTGTAGACGTAGTCACTCTGGGAAACAAGGTTTACCAGACCAAGTGCCCAGGCTTCACTGCACACCTGTGCAGGAATGGGCCAAACCCAAACAACCCATCCACTTGCTGTGGCAAAGTGGCGGAGCTGAGGTCTTCTGTTCGTGGGTTCTGGTAAGGGTTTTGGTCTTTGGAAAGACTTTGTAGGACATGTATGTACAGATGCTGCCCTATTTCAAAGTTGAAGAGAGGAAGCCCAAGACGCAGACCCACCCATCCAGAGCCACAGAGCGGCCAGAGCACTCTCACTCAGAGTCTCAAGACCTTGCACCAAGAAATAACAGAGACCTTGGGTACACAGAGCCACCTCCGGCCCAGAGAGGGGACAACCCCAGGATGCTTCAGCCCCTTCCTAAAATGCCTGGAGCCCCAAAGAACTGACCTGAGAGATACCCCTCCACCTGTCTGGTTTGGGTATGAAGTGCTCCCTGCAAGAGGCTCATGTGTTGATGAAGCTCAGTCCCCAGCTGTGCTGGTGGCAATACTGAGCAGTCGTGGGATACTGAGAGTGTCTGCTTCATCAGCAGTCAGTCCACTGAGATTTACTATGGGGAAGCTCTATTAGGAGGAGAGTAAAAGCCTGTGTGGAACAAGTGGCTGAGTGAAGCAGATACCTTATCCCTGGACTGTCTGTCTCTGTCCTTTTTCTCCATTTCCTGGCAACCTTAAGGTAAGCAATCTCAGGGCCACACACTTCCCCCATGCTTCAGCCTTTCCACAGACTTAGGAGCAATGGCGCCCCAGCCATGGGTGGACCCCCTGAAGCATGAGCCAAAGAGAATCTTTCCTCTTTTATGTTGATTTTTCTTGGGTATTTTGTCACAGTGACAGAAACTAAAATGCCTGCCAAGACAAGCTACCTACCGGTATCCTTACAGCCATGCAGTTGGCCAGCCACAGCTGTACTTGCACCCCACAGCCCGCCCCCCTCCGACTCAAGCAAGGCTGCCACTGCTCATTGCCTATAGGTGCCCAGGCTTCAGGCTTCATGACTTCTCCATCTTAAGAATCAGAGGACCTGCCCAGTGCCCACATCCAGGCCCAGTGGTGTCTCCCTGTGTTCTATTCTGGGCTTTCTCTTTCCCTAGTTACAAGCACAGACCTTGATGTGGCACAGGAGGTAACATGCTCCTCTCTCCAATGTACATGGGGCTGGCTCCTCAACTTCCTGTAACACCCAGTCAGTGTGCCAAAAAGGCAGATGGAGAGAACATGGGAGCCAAAGCTGCCTGAGACATCATGCTGGCCAGTGAGCACAGGGAAGCCTCATCCCACACATCTCTAAGTGGAGGTGAAGGAAACAGCCCCATTTCTTCTTAAGAGACCAAGGACACAGAACACCAAAGGTCCCTTGGAGTTTGCAGAGGTGTTCCTGGCCCTTGGGTAGCTCTTAGATGTTACTTCGACCTCAGCCCGGTTGCTGGAATGCCAGGGTTGTTCCAGCTATTCAAAGCATCAAAAACTTACTGAGACTCCACCCAGGCCTCAGAGATATAACACACGACGTGGTAAATATCGGATCCTTCAGAGGCTCCAGGGGGCTTTGTTCTGCCTCTTCTGGGTAGCACTGGCATCCCCTGACCTGCAGCCATATCACATCACTGCCACCCTGTTGCTGCATGGCCTGTATCTTTGCCTCACATGCCCTTTGGTAAGGACCCGTACTGTTATGCTGGGTGGTCTGGACATTCCAGAAGGCTCACTATCCCAGCTTGAATCCTACCTACAAAACCATTTGCTATAGAAAGAGACGATGCTAGGTTGAGTGTCACAGGGCATCTTGGGGGTCCATTTGTAGTCTACCATCTTTATCTCTTATAACAAGGAGGTCACAGAACCACCCTGGCAAGTGGACAGAACAGGCCTCATCATGCCTTGTGGAGGTGACACTGAAGCCAAGCTATGCCAGTTGATCCTGATTCTTGGCTACTATCCCCGCTCGTCCACTGTGGTACTGAGTATGGCAGTACTGCTCTGAAATCTAGGGGTTCTAGGGCCATAGAACTGGTGTTCCTCACTGGGCTACGATTCTGATCATATCCCCCGAAACAGTTAATGGGGCTCCGCTATGAACACAGTGGCTCTGGCCAGATGCCTCTCGGGGTCAACAGGGGCATCTGTGGTGACACAGCCAGGCCAAGAAAAAGACTTGCCAAGCATCCACACACACCAGTGCCCCACCCAGCCCACGCTGTGGTAGCTGCCTCTTGGAATAAAAGCAACCCGGTACAGGCCAGTCCAACTTTGACTTCACAGGGAAGGGAATACCACTGAGGCCAGAGGTGGAGGTGAAGGCAGATAACCTTCAGGGGCAACCTTGTTAGAAGAGACTTCTGTTACCTTCCATGGAAAGGGACTGACTAGTCTTTTAACCCTTTTGTGGTCATGTGCTTCCTGGATTGCCTTTTTTTTAAGGTTTATTTTTAATTATGTGTATAGGTCTTTGCAAGAAGGCATGTGCATGTGTGAGTACATTCCCACAGTACAGTGCCAGAGACGACGCTGGTCCTCTGGTGCTGGGGTTACAGGCAGGTGTGAACCACCTGATATGGGTCTAGGATGCAAACACTAGTCATACAGAGGAGCAGTACAGTCTCTTAACCATGGAACAATCTCTCTGGGCCCTGCTTGGCTCTTTGCTGTTCTTCTTTTGATCTATCAGATATTTGTTCCTGCTGAATTAAAAACCTGGCCTTCCAAAAGAAATGGATTAGGAGACTGCAAACAAAGACAGAAGACAAACAAACAGCACTGAAAGTTCTAGAACACAGGCAATGTCAGCCAGACTCTACTCCCTCGAAAGAGCATGGATTCTTCCCCACTAGGGGGCCAATTACAGCTGTGGGGTTCCTTTCCCAGGGAGCCCCTCTAATCCCTGCCAAGCACAATAGAATATGGAGGTGGGTCAAATAGGGAGGGAAGACACAGGTCCTCTGCTATCCTGCTTCAGAAGAGGGGCCCAGGGGAAGTGAGCCTGCTGGACACTGGCACCCATCCATTCTGTCTCCCTTCACAGAACCTAGCCAGCAAGAAGAAAACACACTGTACCTGCCAAGGCTGTCAGATGCTGCTGGCAGGGCAGTGGTTTTAGATCCTCGATTACTAGGGGGTAGCAGACCTGAGGGAGGATGGCCTCTCAGCTCCCTGGTAGCAGGACCCTTGCCAAGACTGTGACCTAAAAATCCCAGGAAGCCTCAGGGCCCTGGTGGAGTGGCTGCTCTAAGAATCTTTCTGTCCACACTCACAAGTTGGTGTGAGCACTGGCCTCAGGGGTGGCCCAGCCATGACTTCTGGAATCCAATGTCTTTTCCTTTTATTAAGACAGGGTCTCAGAAGTTCAGAATACCCAAGATACAATTCACAGACCACATGAAGCTCAAGAAGAAGGAAGACCACAGTGTGGATACTTCGCCCTTCTTAGAAGGGGTATCAAAATACCCATGGGAGGAGATAGAGACAAAGTATGGAGCAGAGACTGAAGGAAAGGCCATCCAGTAACTGTCCCACCTGGGGATCCATCCCATATTCAATCACCAAACCAAGACACTATTTTGGATGCCAGCAAGTGCTTGCCTGATATAGCTGTCTCCTAAGAGGCTCTGCCAATGCCTGACAAATACAGAGGCGGATGCTCACAGCCATCCATTGGACTGAGCACAGGGTCTCCAATGGAGGAGCCATAGAAAGGACCCAAGGAGCTGAAAGAGTTTGCAGTCCCATAGGAGAAACAATATAAACCAACCAGTACCTCCAGAACTCCCAGGGTTTAAACCACGAACCAAAGAGTACACATGGAGGGACTCATGGCTCCAGCTGCATATATAGCAGAGGATGGCCTTGTGGGACATCAATGAGAGGAGAGGCCCTTGGTCTTGTGAAGACTTGATGCCCCAGTGTAGAGAAATGCCAGGACAGGGAAGCAGGAGTGGGTGGGTTAGTGAGCAGGAGGAGTGGGAATGGGATGGGGGGTTTTCTGGGGGGAAATGAGGAAAGGGGATAAAATTTGAAATGTAAATAAAGAAAATACCTTTAAAAAAAAAAAAAAAAAAGCCGGGCAGTAAAAAGCAGGGCAGTGGTGGTGCACGCCTTTAATCCCAGCACTTGGGAGGAGGAAGCAGGTGGATCAGATTTCTGAGTTTGAGGCCAGCCTGGTCTACAGAGTGAGTTCCAGGACAGCCAGGGCTACACAGAGAAACCCTGTCTCGAAAACAAACAAACAAACAAAAGACAGGGTCTAACCATGTAGTTCTAGCTGGCCTGAAACTTGATATATGGACCAGCCTGGCTTCAAACTCAGAGATCTCTGCCATCTGTGTGCTGAGACTAAAGGTGTGCACTACCGTGTCTGGTCCACCCTTCATGCTGCCTGTGTTTGCACACTTGCTGTGGCCTTCTCCCCATCCCATGACAGGCATTAATGCCCAGTCACTGAGGCACAGGCAGGGCCTCAGGCTGCATACTCAGTGCCCCCGGCGCTCTTTGCCTGCCTACTCTACCCTTTTGCCCACCTTGCCCGAGATGCTTGCCTCCAGCACTATTTTTAAATGCTCCCAGGCTGGGACTGGGGCTCAGTTAGTAGAATGCTCACATACCATTCAAGAAGCACTGGGTTTTTTCCCCAATACCCCATACACTTGGTGTGATGCCTGCAATCCTAGCACTCGGGAGGTAGAAACAGGGAGACCACAAAAGTTTGAAGCTATATACTCAACTACGTTGGGTTTGTCTAAGATGTGCTACAAGAGACCCCGTCACTAGAAAGAAAAATTACCCCAGAATATGCATAGGTGACAGAGACCTATTACACTTTCAAGGGTCAAATCCCTTTTAATGACCAAGTAGCTCCTCTCCAGGGTGGAAAAACCAGCCAGAGGTCACACACTGAATACATCACCAGCTCAGGCCTGAGGTCTATGGAGATGAGAGCTTCCAGGTGGGTGCCGTCCTCATCAGTGGATGCCACTGCAAGCTGGCAGTCCCTAAAGGCAATCCTCAAGTCTATCGGACTTACAGCAGAATGCTCAGACTGCCTCTGTGGTGAGGGAGACTGTATAGGTGAACTTCAGAGTTTGACACCATGAGAAGAGACAGACATGCAGGCAGAATGCCATGTAACCCCCTCAGAAGATGTGTCTGGACAGACACAAATAAAAGCTAGGAAAGGGATGGCCAGAGCAGAGATATGGGTTGATTGTTAATGAAGCTGGGGTTCTGTTTGCAGCGATGAAGACATTTTAAAATGAAAGTGTTATAGAGTCCCCATCTCTGCAGACACAGAAACCCAGAGAGCTACACACTTCAATAGGGAGAACTGTACACTACGTGGACTGTATCAGTAAATCTTTGTGGAAATCCCATCTGGAAGACAGATGCTTCACAGTGGGACAAGCCTGGGCTGCAGGCATGGCTCAGCAGCTTCCTGGCCAGGTGGCTCTGGCCAGTATCCACACCTCTCTGAGGTCCAAATTTCTCTGACCATAAACCAAGGTTACAACTGTTTGCCTTACTCAGTTGTTTGGGGCTCTGGGAAGACGGGAAGGCACCACTCAAAGAGCAACCCTGGCACTGTCAAAGGCATTGCAGCCCAGAGCCTTGTGGCTGATTTGCATCCATGCCACCTGAGCCAAACCCAGCTGTTCCCATCAGCTGGGACTAGATAGCTGAGCCACTCAGTGCCCCAGAACCACCAGCAAGAAAATGCTCAGGAAAGTGTGCATATCACACACACACACACACACACACACACACACACACACACACACACACACACACAGCTGCTCCAGATCAGAGAGGGCTTTGAGAGTGAAGAAGGCAGTGACAGACCCTATTGTGGGGTCTCCAAGCTAGTACCTCAGCTTGGCCAGTGCAGAGCTCAAGGCCCAGAGGAAGGCATCTACTGTACAGGTTCTAGGCAGACTGCCTGTTGCTCCTATAAGTGGGAGGCTTCTGTGCTACAGTGAGAATAGCACTACAAACTGATAGCTATTCATCCCAAGCAGAGGAGTCATGGGACCGGAGGCAGGAGCAGGGTGAGACACTCAGAGTAACCCTGCTAGGGGCTGGAGTAAGGAGAAGAGCAGTTCCTGCCTTGGGACAATCTTGGAATTCTTCAAATTAGGGCCACTTCCCCAAAACACAAGAGTCATGAAAAGCTACATGTGCACAGAAAACCCCACAGACCCAAAGCTGAAGGGACAGAGAGTAACAATGGGAGACAGGGAACAAACTAGGTTCAGAGCCTGCAGCTCCCACACCCATCTAAGGGAGTGTTTGTCCTTATCAGTATTGTGGAGCAGCAGGTCTAGGGGGCACTCTACACCTAGTCCAGCATCCAACATGCTGAGCATGGAGACCTAGGGCATCCAGAGAGCCCAGCACTCTCAATGCAATCACATTGGGGTGGGAACTGCTGGTTTGGGCCTGTGGTTTTTTTAAAGACCACCTGTGCCCTCTTGTTGATGTCAAGGATATGGCACGACGCGAGGAATCATGAGCACACAGGCACCATTCACACACATTCACCCCAGGTTTCTACACAAAGTGTAACCACACTTGAGGGGAACACAAGGCTGATGCTGAGGGTGGTGAGCCTCATCCACTTTCCTCGCTCTATGAAGCTTCGGAAACCAGCTAGGGTCCCATCCCTTACTGCCGCTATCGCCCCACTGAGAAGCATCGAGGCAGACTCCACTTGGGGGCTCCGACTCCAGTTGTGCCCGTGGAGGAACCTTCCGAGAAAGTTCCAGGAAGTTTATCCTTAGAAACTGAGATTGTCACTTTCACTCATGGCCCAAATCCTTAATGGGAAACAGACACATCAACTAACTACCAGCAGGGGCCTGCTTTGAGTCTCGTCCAAGGCAAAGGGCCGTGAAGAGACCGGTGCATAGAAATATCATAAAAATGGGTAGTTAACAGAAGCATATACCTAAAGTAGCTCGTGTGTGGTTGTAAACTGTCTGGTCTGGCTGGCTGGTTAGCGAGTTGGGAGGACCCAGCACTCCTGCCCCTTACTTTGTCAAAAACAACAACAAAACCAAAGAACCAGTGACAGCAGGCACACGGAATATAATGTCTGGCTAAGTCAGTTTGTAGCATCAATACACAGGACTGACAGATGATCCCGACACCTGGAAAGCATCACAAAAGACTCAAAATAGCCATCACATCACAGTCGTCCTCGCAATGCCAGAGCCAAGGTGTGCCCAGATCTCTCCACCTACAGAGCTGATCTCTCCTCTCAATCCCTAGACTTTGATCCAGCAACTGGAATCTTCCGCAGGAAAACAAAACACTTTGTTTTGCCTTGAAGATGTTTCCAGATTTCGAGCTCACATGACTGGCTTGCAAGTCTGAATGTATTAATAATAAGAAACACAGACTGCTCTGCCCGCACCAGATCCGAACTCCTAACAAACCACAGCCCACATCCCTGCCACCCCTGAAGCCGGTGCCTGGGTCCACTTACCAGAGTCGGAGATGTGGCACAGCTACTGTGGGGCTCTGGTGGCAGCTATCTTCAGGGCCTGCATTCAGGATCCCTGTGCCCGCTGCAGCGTGTCTGGGTCCGCATCTCGATCACTTGAGCTGGCTCTCAGCTGGGAAGTCTCAAGTTCCAGGCGGCCTGGGATTCCCTTAACACAGACACTTAACTCTGCTGCGTCTGGGGGAAGGGGTTTGGACTGAGCTGTCTTCTGCGTTAGGACTCAAAGTCTGCTGCCCTCATAGGCTAAGCATCCGTCTGGCTTTCCTTCTTGCTTGCTCCTCAGGAACTCGAACACGTGGCTAAGATTCGGGGAGGCGCGGCTCAAAAGTGGGTGGCTTCACAACGGCTGGCTCTCCTTTCCAGGGAAGCGAGGGCGTAGGCACCTGCTGGCAGAGAAGGTGAGAGGTCCTCACTTAGAGGCAGGGGATGCTGCACTTGTGTCTGCGGGATATCCCTGAGCTGCAGGGGGGTATTCCTGGGAGAAGTAATGTTAACACCCCACCTCAAGCTCAGTAAAGCAGTGGGGGGCCCCAGCCTATCCCTCACTTCTTCACCAGGGCCTCGGCCTGCCCTTACACTTCCAGAGGCTGCAATATAGAAGCCGCATCCACCTGTGTCAAAGGAGATGAAACTACTGGCAGTTAACTACCCATGGTTGTGGGACAGAGGCCACAGCAGATTCCCTGAGCTGAGTAGCCTATTCTGCCTGCTTACAGCCTTGCTGGTGCTCATGAACTACTAGGGAAACTGAGTCAGCAGCTATAATTTATCTGGGTCACATATATCAGACTTCTGCCCCAGGTTAGGGCTGGGGTAAGAAGGGAGCAAGCAGAACTCAGGCTACCGACCCTCAGCCACATCCCAGGGCAGAGCCATTCATATCTTCTACTGCCTTTCAAGTCCTCTTCTGTGAGCAATTACGACTTTACAATCGGGAAGGGAAATGCTGGCCCTGGGTTTCCCAGTTGCCTCTTCAGGCTTCTTACAGCAGTTATTCCTCTGAAATTCCTTCCTTGTCTCCATGTCTCTGTCTCGAGCCTTATCTTCCTGCTGGGACTTTATTCCAAGCCCCTCCATCTGCCTGGAGCTCCCTGGAGGGCTTCAGCCTGGAACACAGCAGACCTAAGCATCCAGCATGAGTCCGCTCTGAGAAGTCCATGCTCACAGGTACAGATGCAGACTGGGGAAGGCTTGCCAGAGCTGTAGCTGAGAACCCACATTTCGTTAACGCAGAAGCACTCTGCATTCTGGAAGCTTGTAAGGAAGTGACTGTGCTCACAGACAAAAACCCACCACCACCCAGGCAAAAGAAAAGATACAGGATGGGGCAGGGAGGGTCTGGGAAGCAGCAGAGCACACACCGTGGTGCGCAACCCACTCACTTAAATCTCCTGCTTCAGGTACCAACTGTTTGACGTCAGCCCCCACCAAGGGCTGGAACAGCCAAGGCAAATGCACACATACAAGATTTCCTCCATTGACACACATGCACTGCTAAGTCCTCTGACATCTCTCTCCTCATGCTTTAGGTGAAATTTAGCATAAAATGGACTTGTTAAAGGTATAACCCCTGCATTTAAAAAAGTATTTTTGTCCCCTCCAGGATTCCATATCCTCTAAGCTCCTCCAACCCTGGCAGCAGACAATCTGTCCTCCACCCATGTGGGATGGCCTGTATAACTAACAGGCCACAGATGCAGTGGCCAGCTAGCTTCTGTCCATCCGCAACAGGTTGTCAGGGCTACCTGTGTGTCATGGGCCAGTGCTCTGTCCCATTACTCATGAGCCACACGAACATGTGTTTATGTGCTGTTGGCATAGCTGACACCACCAGAATGCTTCCAGGTTTTGGTGCTTTGCAGAGCTCTGGCCTCCTGAAGTGCCCCCTCAGCCATGTGCTGCAACCCGCACGGCTCCAGCTCAAGCTGGCCTGCCCCCTCACACATTTCCAAATGCTCTCAGTCAACTAATACTTCCAGGTTGTTGGCTCCTATGGGAATTCTCTGGCCCACGTTATCCCCTGCCTAAGGAATGGATGGCAGATGAACCCACACCCTCTGTGCACAGCATAAGGGAGGGATCGGGTGAGAAGATGGCCTTCCAGAGGCTGAGTTGTCCTGACATTCACAACATGGGTCCTCAGGCTGAGAGGTTCATTATGGGACCCAAAGGTTCATGTCCTTAGCCTCTCAAGGCTAAGGCATTGCAGGGTGTTATGAGACCCTCCCTCTCATCATATGAGCAACCAAAGTTTGTACGGAAAAGCCTGCAGTACACAGAAGCAGCCAGATGGGGGATGAGAAGACCTGGATAGCCAGTGACTTCATGTGGCATGACCTACACTTCACAGGTGAGCCCAAAAGGGTGTCTTGATTACTCTTGTATTGCTGGGAAGAGACACCATAATCAAGTCAACTTAGAAAAGAAAATGTAATGGGGGCTAGCTTACAGTTTCAGTCGGTGAGTCCACGGCCATCATGAACGAGAACTTGGCAAGAGGGAAACAGGCATGGTGCTGGAGAAGTAGCTGAGAGCTCATATCTGATCCACAAGGAGACAAAAAGAAAGAAACCGGACCTAGCATGAGCTTTTAGGACCTCAAAGCTACAGTGACACACTTCCCCCAACAAGGCCACACCTCTTGATCCTTAAACGGTCCACCAACTGGGAACCACACGTTCCAATCTCTGAGCCTATGGAGGCCATTCTCATTCACCCAGCACAGGCTGTGAGAAGCAGCAGAACAAACACAGGAGGCCTCCATGCTGCCCACACGGCCCTCCTAAGGTGCACCTGCTCCACACAGACACTGGATTCCTGTCCAGGGGGGGATGGTGGGCCCAGCTGGCACAGGCTGCCACATGGAAGTGGGACTTGCCATATTTCTCAGTGATACCACTGGCTGTTTCCTGCAAGGTCCACACTGTTGTCCACCTTCAGTGGCCACAATACTATCTCTCTCAGTGCCCATACTGTCATCCCTAGAAGTGACCGCCTAGCTACTTACTCGTCAGTATCATGTAGCTGCCTCCCAGAGAGGGTAGCAGCAGGACCTGTGCCCTTCCTGGGGAGGAGGGGAACACAGAGGCAGGTGCCTGCCCTTCTACCCCTAAGCCATCAGAGATTTTTGAAGAGAGCAAAACTAGCAGCCAAAAGGAACAATAGGTTGGGCATATGAACTAAGTCCTCCTGGAACCCTGGCACACAGAGAGAAGACCACATTCATACTCTCTGCTGTGGCCATGCCTAGGGATCCTATGGATCCAAGAGAACCAACTCCTTCTCCTCCAGTTCTGCAGGCTGGAATTCCTAAGTCCAAGTGTCAGGACAGCTCTGTCCACAGCTTACACAGAGCCTCCTTCAAGTTTCTGGGGAACCAATGTCCCTTGGCTTATGACTAGGTCACTCTAGTCTTGCTTCTTTCTTGAGGTGGCTTCTCTCCAGTGCTGTCTCCAGCACCCCCTCCCCTTAGACATACCCCAGTCTGAGGACTTAGGGCTGCCCAATCCATGTGACCTCCTGGTATCTTGGTCATGTCTACACAGACCATTTCCAGATGAAAGCACATAGGTGAAGGCCCAGGGTCAGACACACCCTCAATTTTTTCTCACTGTGACAAACACCTCACTAAAAAATGTAAGGATCTGTATGGGTTTCTTTTCTCATTGCTATGATCAAACATTATTGTGGCTCACAGTTCAGGATAGGGCCCATGGAGGGTAGGAGTGGTCTTACTACATTCAACATTAGGAAACAGGAAACAAATGCTGGCTCTTGGCCCCTCTCTCTTTCACTTGGTCCAGGGAATGACACTGTTCACAACAGGCAGTTCTTCCATCCTTGGCTGATCGAATCTAGAGAATCCCAGGTGTGACCTCAGGCTCCACATGACTCTACATCCTGTCCAGTTGATCATCAACATTAACTATCACAGGAAGGGAAGGCTTTTGTGTCATGGCTTCAGTCCATCAGAGTGAAGCAGCGCCACTCATACCATGATGTCCTGGAAGGGGAGGAAACATGGTGATGCTCTTAGACCACTCCTCCTGAATTCCCTTTGGTTGGGCCTATGCAACTCAGACTAACTTCTGATCCTCTGCTATTTTCCAAATGCTAGGATTACAGGCATGGCCACCACAGCCTCTCATTCCATCCTGGTCTTCAGAGAAGGTCTTTGCCATTTAGTTTATCCTCTCTGGCCCTGTCCTCACAAACACATCCTAGAGGTATGCCTTACTCATCTCCAGACAGACAGGGCCCATGTGGGCTGAACTTTGCTCTGATTGGCCATTTAGGTAAGGACAGCAGTGTGTCCCTATTGCTGCAGAGAGAGGGCCAGACTGCCAACTGGCTCATTTGCCTCTCTCTGGAAAAAAGCCCATCTTACCCCTTCCTCAACCCACAGCAGACTCCACCAGCAGGGAACATTGCTGACCTCTTAGAAAGACACAAGGGTAGAGAGGTGCAGAAGACTGTGACCCTGAAAATCAGGATGTGCTGGCTACCCTCAGAGGCCCCAGGCTCTCTCAGATGTTTTGCCCAAACAGCCTCCTCCCACAACCCCACTTCAGCCTGAGACTTCCAGCCACTGTGCTTACCACTGTCTAAAAGCTGATAACGGAGAACCCCTAACATTGTGGGCCACAATGATAACTGAATCAAGACTCTAATCTTGGGGATTTCTATCTTCTTGTCCTAAACAATTTGGCAGAGATCAGAAGGCAACCCAGCAGAAGAAGTGGAAGGATTCCATCTGGGTCTGGTCCTTCCTGGGACTTCAGCAGGCAACACTCTTCCTCATAGAACATAGACTAAAAGGGGCTACCTCCAGAGCCAGGACTCTGGCTCCTGGTAAGGATCCTGCACAGTCAACAGCTGAAATGTGACAAGTGGGGATAGAGAAGTCAGCACAGGTGGACACTCCCTGCTGCGTAACCATGGACATACCCAGGTAAGACTACTCACACATGTGCGAGTCACACCCACTTCCAGTTCCCTCCATTGCATTCAGGCTCTGACATGCAGCCTTGATGACCACCAGTGCTGCGGAGTACGAAGATGGGCAGGCTTGACAGAGTCTGGAAGGAGGTCTGCAAAATGACGTGATGGGATGGCTCCCACACACACAGACATGGCAGAGGCTTGAAAAGGTGCATGTCACATCCACAGCCTTCATGTGTCCCACCAGATGCTGATCAGTAAAGGGAAAGGAGAGGCTGCTGGTGGATGGGGGGCTGGCAGGCACCAGAGCAGGTCAGCCCAGTGTTTCCTTTGCCAGTGATGAGCTAACACTCCACCTGCCCTCAGATGCAGGGAGAAAAGCTTTACTCCCCAATTCATCCAGAGAGGCAACGCCAGCCTCAGTATGACCTGCCCAGATAGATAGATGAGGGGATTGGACAGTTCAATGCAGTGAGCATCAGTGGGCCCATGGGTCTCTACTGAGCCTACCTGGACTACGTTGATTCCCTGGCTGCAGTGGATAATCTTCACTGTCAACTTGACTGGATTGAAAGTCAGCATGGAAACATACCTGTTGATGTTTCTGGGCAGTAGTGACTTAGAAGATTTCACTGCAGAGGGGACATAGACCTCCAACAGGAGAGGCCTCCTGCCTAGAAAGCAGGCCTCTGGCTGGCCACGCTGGTGGGAGACTGTGTTGATAGGTATGGGAAAACTCTTTTTAATTGTGACTGGGACCGTTTCCCGGGCAGGGGACCCTGGATTGTGTTGTGTAAGGTGGGAAAAAAAAAAAAAAAAAAAAAAGGGCCCAAGACTAGCGTGTGTTTGTCATTCTCTGCTTAGCAATGTGACCAGTCACCTTCCAGTTCCTGCTGTCACACCTCTCCTACCATGATGAGCTGTAAGCTCGAACTGGACATAAAAACAAGCCCTTCCCTCCTTTAGTTGCTTTAGACAGCTACTTTCTCACAGCAAGGAGAAAAGTAACACCGGACAGAGGGTGCCACGTTTGAGCAGGACTCTCATGGCATCCATGGCCCTGTGGCTGAGAGTGTGACAGCTACCTATGCTCATCTCATCCTGGCTAGAAGCTACTGGCCACTGGCCCCATCTCTGCTCAGCTACCATTTCTCAATGGCACATCAAGATCAGCATTGCTTCTAGGTGTCACTTGGCCTAGCCTGGGTGACTCTGGGGGATTTGGAGAGGCTGACTGGCCACAGATCCTCCTGATCTACTTATCGAGCTGTACCTAGAAACCAGTACCAAATCCAGCAATTAAGTAAGGGCTTCCCAGGGCCATGGTTTCCAAAGAATAGGCAATCGCTCTGCGCTCCGGGCCTTCAGGGTATTCAGAAGGCCCAAGCTGGATATTCCCTTGGTGCTCCCAGCCCTGTCACCTCAAATCTCCACTAAAGAGGAAATGGATGCCCTGCGAATGTGAAGCCCCAACCTCCTTGACAGAACAGAGAGTCTAGTTTTCTTTTCCTCCTCTCTCTTTCCCCGTAACTACTGCACACAGACTCCGGGGTCCTTTCTATACTTTAAACTACTAGCAGCAACACCTCTCCAGCTATGACAACTGGAACCATGATTAGACTCAGGCCAGAACTATCAGATCATCTTGTGCCCCTCACCTGAGAGCAAGGGTGGGTCTTTAGCCTTGGTCTCTCTCATTGACTTTATTAGCCAATAAACGACACTCAGAACTCTATGGCTTGGCCTGCGGGTCAGAGGAAGTGCCCTCTGTCTGGGAGAAGCCTAAGAAAACAAAGGACCTCGCAGGGCTTGCCTTGGCTCCAGTCCTGCACCCACACCCACTGGGATGAGATCATTCCTTAAAATTTCCCCCAAGGCAGGGAGAAGGCAGAGGCGGGAGCTGGGTGCCCTCAGGGACTTCTGGAACTTCTGGCCTCCCAAGCTGCTGCTCCTCAAAGCTGCCACTCCCCAAGCTGTCCCCACCCCCACACAGAACTTAGCAGGCATGAGCAGCCTCTTTGACCCCTTGGACCAAAGAGATGCTGTGCCCACTCAGCCTGAGTGGGAGCTAGTGGGCCTGTTTGTTCATACCCGGAGGTCTTCACAGGGTGGCCAGAGAAGCAGGCCCTGAGAGCTCCTCAGCCTACATCTTGGCTGCCCCAGACAGGGAGTACAGACACTAAGAGAGGGACTTCATAGGGTCTGAGCAGACCAGCCCTGTTGAATAGGTGTGTTCTTGGTAGAAGCTCTGGGCATCTGGGCCCATTTCCTGAGACAGACTGATCTAGGATAGACTAGTGCCCCACCACTTGCGCACAGCTATGGCTCAGGGCATGAAGCCCATCCAGCTCTAAGGCAAGTTCTGTGTCATTAATCTAAGGCTTGGTGGCCAGAAGGGCCCTATGGTCATCAAATAGGAAGTGTGCTGCCATCATCGGGCTCAGGACCTATGACCCAACATCTGCTTGACCCAACAACCCCTGTGTAAAAGCCCAGCAGGGCTGAACTCTCAGAAAGTCCTGACCTGAGAATTCTGGGGCTGGTCTAGACCTAGACCCTAGCTTCTATAGGTTTCAGGGACTCTTCTCCAACATGAGTGTCCAAACCCTGACTAGCACCCTCACCCAGCATAAGAATGAAGCTATGTTCTACCACTGCCAGTGTTCTGGTGGGCATCCCCAAAGTTCTCTCAAGCATGTCAATCACTAACAGCTGGAACCTGCTGGAAGCTGTTCCCATCCTTGAGCAGCAGCCTTAACGCTGGAAGAGATGGCAAACCCTGACACACCCACCAACCCAACCACACATGTCCCTAGCTCACTGCCTTGGCAAATTCCAGACATACTGCCGCCACAGCTATGCCAGGAATGGGAAGGCAGGGGTGATGGGGGACAGAGGAGGAAGCTGGCTGAACAGGTGGCCCACAGGGAATTTCAAGTGATTCCTAATGCTGTGGCAACAGCTGCCCCCAGCCCTGAACTCAGCAACGCTGGGTGGGAGGAAGCAGACACAAAAGTCTGCCACAGAAAGGGGCTTTGAGAGCAGACGGGGGCCCCAGCCTGTGGCTGGAACATTGGTGGACCCAGCTCCCTTCCTACTGCTTTGGAAAGCATCAGCCCACCTGGCTTTGTAAGGTGATATCTCCTTGCTGCTCCATAACTACTGGTCCAGCCTGTGCCAGCCCTCCTCAGAAGCTGTAAAATCCCTCTGAACCCTCTCCAAGGTTTATATGTACAGCCAGGGTTTGAGAGTAGGGGAGGCATAAAAAAACTGCCAAAACCAAACTGACCAGCAGAAACTGGACACTCCCATGCCAGGCTTGTGGCCTCAGTGGCAGATGGTCCACTCCTCAGCAGGCATATAAAGTGCATGATCATCTTGCCACCTCCACACATCCCTGTTGTTTCCCCGAGTGGTATTTGGGCTGCAGGCTCTAAAAGAAACGAAGTCTTCCCAAAAATGAGGCTCAAAGAGGCCAGGAGGCAGAAGGCTCACACAAATGAAGCGGCTCAGCTCTGAGCCTCAGAGTTTCCTGGCATCTGTTCACTGGTGTTGCAATGGTGGGGGTGAGAGTCAGAAAAAAAAAATAGAAGGTTATTAAGTGGTTTTGCTCCTGAGCCACAGGGCCAACTGGGCACACAGACCATCTGCAAAACCGCTTCAGCTGACTAGCAGGAACAGTGTCTGCCTGAGAATTAACCCCTCTAGGACCTGGTAGCATCTCTTGCAGAGCTTCCTGGGGATGGCAGCTGTGGGCACCTCTGCAGGGTGGGTGGCAGAGCAGAGCTGGAGGTGGTGGGACAGAGATTTGCACACTCTTCTGGCCTCCCTTCCTCTCTCTCCTCACCCAGATGTAAACAAAGAACACACAGTTAGAGGTGTGGCACTGAAGATAGCACAGTTCTTAGCTCTGAGCCAGCTGTGACAGGATTGTGACAGCAACCAGCCAGCCTCGTGGAACCAGGTGAGACTTGGACTTTGCCCATTTGCCTTATAGAAAAGCAGCCAGACTTAAGGCCACCTCAGACTTGGAAAGAGCCCTAGGGAGCCAGGCAGAGCCTGGGGAGAGGGTGTCAGCACTCTGGACATAAAAGGGATGGACTGAAAACATCTGGCTGAAGCACAGTTCCCAGCAAGTAAGGACCCCAAAGGACCCACCATAAACCCCAGGCACGAACAGTTCCTGTGCTGCCGTGTCCCAGCAGGTGGCATCCAAGGCAGCTGACAAGGGACTGCCCTTCATCAATGCCGCTTCCTCTGCTCAAGGATGTAGTGAAGCACAGAACACAGGCATGGAAAGTCCCCGGCAGAAGCTTCTTAAATGGCTGCTGCTGGAGTCAAGGTGAGGGTCCAAACGCCAAGCTACCTCTGAGGTCATTTTCTTTTACAACTGAAGTAAAGGCTGCATATAAGACATATCCACTGTGAGAGGGCGGGAGAGTGAGGGAGCAGCTCTTGTACCAAGCCAGCTATCAAATCAAGTGTCAAAGTCAACCAATGCTGGCATCTTAGAGAATGTACAGGAGGAGCCATGCCATACAGGCCACATAGGGCCAAGAGGGGATGGCATCTGCGGAGACAAGCCTTCCTAATGGCAGAACTCTGAGCCCCAGAGGCCCAGCCAGATGTAGAGCCCCACTGGGCAGAAGTATTCCAACACTGTCAAGCCTAACTTTACCCAAGATGGCCTAAAGGGGGCGCTACAAGATGCTTCATCATTGGCTCTACCTCTATCTATCTCTGCCTGTCTTTATGTCTGATTCTGATTCTTTTTGTTTGTTTTTGTTCTTGTTTTGTGAAACAAGATTTCTGTGTAGCCCTGGCTGTCCTGCTGTCCTAGAACAAACTCTGTAGACCAGGCTGGCCGGAACTCACAGAGATCCACTTGTCCCTGTCTACTGAGTGCTGGGATTACAGGCATGCACCACCACCACTCAGCTCCCCCTGGTTTTTAAGATGGGGTCTCTAGCCCCCACTGTCTGCCTTTGTCTTTTTATGCCTCTAACTCTGTATCTCTGTCTGCTCTAACCCTTCACCCCTAGAACTTTCAGAGGTGGGTGCTGCTTGCCTGTCATTGTGCTGACCTTCAAGGGAGTTCCAGATTCTGGAAGTACAGTGGGTCCTTGGGTCTCCAGCTCTTTCTAGCTAGCAGAGCAAGCAACTAGAAGGCTAGCAGAAACTTCACATGTGATTAAAGGTGGACTATATCTAAAGCTGGGGGCCCAAAGGGCTCCAGGATCCAATGTACTGATCTGACTGTGGGGTCAGACAAAGGCTCAGAGAAAGCACACAGCAGGGTTATCATATACCCTGGGGCTGTAGACAATCTGCCTTCTTCCTGTGTCACCCCAACCTATAAGCTTATCAGTCATGCTCTCTGAGCCCCTTCTCTAAGTATTTGTTTGGTCTACCTGCCTACAGCTGCTGTTTTGTGTGTGGATTCACATGTGTGTGTAGAATATACATATATGTGTATATGTGCTCACATGTATGTATAATATGTACATGTGTATTCACAGGTATGTGTAGTATGTATGAGTATATATATGGAACACCAGAGATCAACACTGGGCATCTTCCTAACTCATTCTCCACCATATTCTTCTGAGACATGGTTTCTTACTAACCCTGGAACCCACTGATTCAGCTAGATGGCAGCCAGCAGGCTTTGAGGAGCCTTCTGCCTCTATTTCCCCAGCTCACAGCTTACAGACACATGCTACCATGCCTGGGATTTAATATGGTTGCTGGAGACTCAACTCACGACTTTGTACAGAGCGCACTTTACTGACTGAGCCACTCCTCCAGAACCCTTAAAGTATTCTCTGTGGGGTTAACCTTACCCTGTCTTACCATTTGCAAACTAACCAGAGGATTTGCTTACATCTTAAATGCAATCTAAGGAAATACAGTGAGCACAAATCCAATGAGCAGTCACAGGCCTTCCTAATTATCCATGATACCACCACACACAAGGGACAAAGCGTGAAACCCACATCTAGCTCAGGAAGATTTTATAAAGGGCCAGGGAACCTACATGTCTCTGCAGACATACAGATGGGCAGCAACCTGAAGGAGCCTACAGTCAGCAAGGGATGGACCAGTACCTGCCACAGCTAGGCTCACTGGGATCCCAGTCCAAGGAGTGGACAGGAAGAACAGTGAATACCCCAACTCTCCTGGGCAGGGGGAGCACTATTTGCCAAGTGACACTTGGGCCCAGGACTTCAGCTCCAGCTCCTTTGGAGCCCTTTATGGACAGAGGCCCCGCTGCACCTAGGGTTTGAAAGTATGGAGTTGGGCAGTTTTCCTCCTCCCACTGTGCAGCATTGCTCTTCCTGGTGAACCGTGACCTTGGCTCACTTGCTTCCACAGCTGCAAGCGTGGCCCATCCATCATCTCCTGTCTGCTGGGCGTGATGATCTCAGATAAAACTCAGTGGGTATACACTGCCAGCAAGCCATCATCCATCCTATCCTCCTGGGTGCCAGATAGATGGTGACAGTCTGGTTTGACTCTAGAGGACAAGAAATCAAGATGGGTGGGTGCTGCTACTGCAGCCTCCATGCTTCTACTGGTCAGCACTCCACCTTCTCCCTGCCCAATGCTGGGCCCTCAGGCCTCCCCACTCCCCTTGCCACATTGACCAATACCCAGGCTGTGGACCAGGCCTGCTGTCTGCTAGAAGGGGCAGTGGTGAGCAGGTAGCTACGGGAGCAAAGGGAGGGAGGTTGCATGGCGAGGCAGTGGGAACTATGGTACTTCTTTTTGATCCAGTAGAAGAATGTGTCAGCACTGTGGTGGTGGAGTGAGGTGGGAGATGGTGGGACATGGTCAAGGGACAACCTAGGGCAACAGAGCAGTAGTCAACATGTAGCTGCTTAGCATGTTTCTGTCCCAGGTCACAGGAGCAGAGTAGGTAAAGGTTTGCTTTCTCTCTCTTTAAGGTATGAGGAAGTGGAGGGAGTAGCCCTGGCTGCAGGCCACTGGTGCCTGTGGCCTATGCTGCTGGGAGTGCTCAGGTCTTAAGTGGCAGCTGTGCCTGTAGTCTCCTATAGCACCTATGTGCCTACAGCTGCACGCATTTCACAACACTATGGTTGTAAGCTACGTCATGTTTGTTAGACAGGGACTTCCTGCGTAGATCAGGGGAGCCTCCGATGCACAATCCCTGTCTCCGTCTCCTGAGTGCTGGGATGACAGGCAGGCACCTCCCCACCTAGCTAAGGCTAGTTTAAGGATAGTCTTTTATTTTAACATTTCCACTGTCAGAAGACAGGAACACAGTAACATTTTGAATGTTGGTTTCTGAGCCAATAATTTATCTCTGAGAGTTACTGATACTCTAGATTTCATCTTTGGCAGCTACCTGGAATTTTCTGAAATTGTCTACACGAGTTGTGCTTTTTCCTGCGCCTGTTTGTTTCCTTCTGTGTATACCTGCACAGCAGGGGGCCTGCTTCTCACTTCAGACTGAGATCCATGTGCTGTAGTCCAGGTTTTCCTAAAAATTCTCAGTGAAATGAAGTTCTCTATGCTTCTAGACCATCTGGGTTTCTCTACTGTTCTAGTGAATGCTAAACTTTACTAAACAGTTTTTGCTGAGATGGCTGAATGGCCTGTCCATGTGTTTTAACACTAATGCCGTCCCACATCAGGCCAGGGCACACCTGCACAGTGAACACTATGTGGCTATGAGGAGTGCCTAGTTACTCAAGGAGGCTTGAATTACTGTGTTCATCTGGGACTCAGGTAATGAGTTAGGAAGCGTCATCAGGACACTGGAAACATAATACCTAGAACCCCCACAAGCACTCTCTACTTTGTGGGATTTGATTTGCTAACCTTGGCTGTGTCTTTTAACTGTGTCTGAGGAAGGCCACTATAAATTTCTTTCTCTGCAAGTCAAAGATATACCTGCCTTTAAGTGTGGGGAGTGCCTTGTGTCCCACTTTCTGGAAGACAGAAAGGCTTGGAAATTCCCACCTCCTCCCTGTCTCCATCCGGGTCTGGGAGAACACATTTCATCCCAAGGACCCTTTACTTGCTTTCCCATTCACGATCTCCCTCTGACAGGCTCACCTGCTGTGACAGCAGTTATCTATGCTACTGTTCATTTGTTGTCTAGCTGCAGAATCACCACTTGGTTCGCTGCTTAAATTCTCCACAAGTCCTTGAGCTCTGCAGAGCCAGCAGGGCTATTTTTTAAGGCCGCCTGGGGTGGCTGCAGCATCTGCCTCTCCGGTCTGCTTCTGCTGTCTGCTGCTGCCTGGGGTTTTCATTGTGCTTCATTGCTTCTGTCTGCAAAAGTGCCTGTGGATAAAATCTGATATCCTCCTCCTACCAAAAGGACTGGCACTCATTCCCACCAGGCTGCTGGGGATACAAGCAGTCTCAGCCATGCTGGCCGGCCTACTATCAGCAAGTGAGACAATGCAAGTTAGTTAAGCCCTGTAAGCCAGGGTGTATGTACTCTGCCAGAACCCATCCAAAGTAAAGGGGTCCACTGGGGGATGTATTCTTTGCTGTCTGGTCCCAAAGCCTGCCCAACTAGCTTTAAGGGTGGTGAGGCCCAGTATATCCACTTAGCTGCCGCCTGATAGGCCACCCAGCCCCAGAGAAAAGTGACCCCAATCATCTCCAACTACCACGTGCCCCTTCCTCACCTAAGCCTCCCTTTCTTCAGGGCTTCCGGTGTCCCTACAGGGGCTTCACTATCACTGTGACACTCCCTGTGTCCTGTCCCTTCTTTGGACTGGCTGGGTATTTTTGCTGGCTATAATTATCCCAACCCTATTAGT